>SJYX01003271.1:331444-444151 GCA_006410675.1 Oreotragus oreotragus
GGAGCCTGGTGGGCTGCTGTCTATGGGGTCACACAGAGTTGGACACGACTGAAGTGATAGCAGCAGCAGCATATGCTGTTATTGTTTAGCTGCTAAGTCATCTCTGACTCTTTTGAGACCCCGATTCTTCTGTCCATGAGATTTCCCAGGCAAGAATACTGGAATGGGTTGCCATTTCTGTCTCCAGGGTATCTTCCCAACCTAGGGATCAAACCCACACCTCCTGCATTGTCAGGCACATTCTTTACTACTGAACCACCAGGGAAGCCCCGTATAATTCAGCTATAAATATTACTCAGAGTCTTTACTATTGAGCCAACAGGGAAGCCCAGTATCACTCAGACACTTTAAAAAAAAAAAAAAAGAAGAATGAAATAATGCCATTCGCAGTAACATGGGTGGACCTAGAGATTGTCATATTCAGTGAAGTGAGACAGTGAAGGACAAATATTGCATGATATTGCTTATATGTTAAATCTTAAAAAGTGGTACAAATGAACATATTTATAAAACAGAAATAAAGATACAGAAAACAATTATGGTTACCGAGGGGAAGGTGGGGGGAGAGATAAATGGAAGATTGAGATCCCAACATATACACACTAATATATATATAATAGGGCTACCCAGATGGTGCAGTTGTAAAGAATCTGCCTGCCAATACAGGAGATGCCAGAGACATGGGTTTGATCCCTGGGTCAAGATGACCCACTGGAGTAGGAGATGGCAACCCATTCCAGTATTTTGGTTGGAAAATTCCACTGACAGAGAAGCCTGGCAGGCTATAGTCCATGGGATCATAAAAAGTTGGACATTACTGAGTGACTAAGCGTACACACACACACACACAAATAAAATAGATAAACTAATAACAACCTACTGTATAGCACAGGGAATTGTACTCAATACACTGTAATGATCATATGGGGAAAGAATCCATAAAAAGAGTGTATGTATAACTGATTAACTTTGTTGAACAGCAAACAGTAATACAAAAGTGTAAATCAACTATATCCCAGTAAAATTAATAAAAATAAATGAATGTGAGCTTATTTTTTTTATGTCCATGGGAAGTGATTCATGATCAGTTTCCACAGTATGTCAAGGAGACGTTTTATATCTGAGTACTAACACTTTATGTTTAGTCTATAATTAATACTATTTACTGCATGCTCTGTCACTGTAATATTAATAAAACAATGATGGTTCTACAAATAAAGTTTTAATTACTATCACACACACATGCACAAAAATAAGTAGTAGAGATGTAAAGTGTGGGATGATAAATATAATTAACACTGCTGTATGCTATATATAAAAGTAGTTAAAAGAGCAAATCCTGAGAATATTCATTACAAGGAAAACAGATTTTTACTATTTAATTTTGCCTCTATATGATATGATAAATATTCACAAAACATGCTGTGACCATCACATCATGATGTGTGCAAGTGCTATACATGTTTTATGCTGTACACATTAAATTTAGAGTGCTATATGTCCATTATATCTCAATAAAACCAGAAGAAAATATATATACACACACACATATCTTAGCTAAATTTTAGACAATGGAGAGTAATCCAAATTCACATGAAAAACTGAGATTGCCTGCAACAGTAATTTTGCAATTATAAATGATTATAAATAAATAACAACTATGATGCATATCTTCTCCTTTCTTCTCTTATCTGATATGAAAGGCATGTGCATAAAACTTTATGCATATGATTGCATTTTGGGGACTGTAACATACAAAAACATATTTTTTAGAATATAATCACAAAGAAGGAACGTGAAAGCAAAGCTTTAATAAAGTGCGACACAAAATGGTAACTTTCAAAAACAAACAAATTAAGAGAACAAGAAATTACACTGAAGAAAGTCAATATAGCAAACTCCATAAATGTATGCTTATTCTCCTTTCTTCTCTCAACTTCTTTAAAAGGTAATTATAACACGAATTGTTAGTTTTCTAAATATGCAGATGTAACACACATATCGGTGAAGGAGATGGCACCCCACTCCAGTACTCTTGCCTGGAAAATCCCATGGACAGAGGAGCCTGGTAGGCTGCAGTCCATGGGGTCACAGGACACGGCTGAGCGACTTCACTTTCACTTTTCATTTTTATGTATTGGAGAAGGAAATGGCAACNAGGCACTCTGTCTATTAGATCTAATCCCTTGAATCTATTTGTCACTTCCACTGTATAATCTTAAGGAATTTGATTTAGGTCATACCTGAATGGTTTTCCCTACTTTCTTCAAATGAATCTGAATTTGGCAGTAAGGAGTTCATGATCTGAACCACAGTCAGTGCCTGGTTTTGTTTTTGCTGACTTATAGAGCTGCTCCATCTTTGGCTGCAAAAAATATAATCAATCCGATTTCAGTTTTGACCATCTGGTGATGTCCATGTGTAGAGTCTTCTCTTGTGCCACCTGTACTTGTGGTCAATACCTGTGAGATCAAAGAGAAGGCAGCAAGATGTGGTTGAGGGAAAAGTTCAGCTATAATGTAGCCTCCACAAAGGCCTCAGTCAATCCACCAAGAACTCTATGGTCTCACAGAGTTTTTCTGAGCTGGGTGGAAGAGGCTGGGTCCTTATACATTTGAGATAACTGAATATGGGCTGCTCCCAGGTAGGCAACATGAACTTGGGAAGACAGTTATCTTCAGCAAAGAGCTTTTCCAAAACGAGTTGACAGCTGCAGCCTCTCAGAAGGAAACAATCTCAGCAGCTAGGAAAATAAGTCCCTTTAAGCTTGAAGAGGGATATAGGCAGCATCCACCTTACTCCTAAAAGAATCATACAGACAAGAGAAGTCCCTCTTTTCCACTAATGTTATACATGGAGGAGATGTGTGGAATACATCAGTCATTTCACAACCAGCTTGAGACTGGTTGCAACACATGTGGGGAAGGGGGGAAATGAAGAAAACTGCAAGAGAAACAAGCCCAGAGCCCAGATCTAGGATGCCTGTAGCCTACCTGGAATTCTGGAATGTTTGATATCCGTGGTAATACATGTCCTTATTGTTTGTAATAGTTGAGTTAGGGTTTTCTCTTACTTGCATCCCAAGAATCCTAGCCAAGGAGAGGCAGTTCTAGCAACAGATAATGAAGTTTGGAAAAACACAAAGAATGGGAAAGAAGGCATAGGTAGAAGAAACATGACAAAGAAAGCACCAGCAAAACCGAGGTCTTGGCAGAATATGGGACATAATGGTGACTTCTTTTTTATAGTTGCCACAACTTTGTATTTGGAATGGTCAAATAAACTAGATGGTACTAGTATTCTGGCAAATATTTAAAGTGATTGATATGGTATATATGTGTTTCGTGATAGCCCAACACCCCTTCCAAATAGCACTTCAATTTCTTTCTGGGGAACTCCCACTCCTGGACACCCATGGGATTTCAGGAGGTCACATTCATCAAATTCTTCCCTATTTCCCCAATAGTGTAAGGTAGGTATCTTTTCTTGGTCAATTGGACCTTGAATCTAGAACAAGTGACAGTAAAATGACAAAAAAGGTGGAGGTTTGTTTTTTTTCCCTTTAACCCAGGAGCAGTGCCCTAGTGTTCCTACAATGCCTGTTGTTAAGGAACTTAAAATGGAGGAAGTCTTGCTCAGGTTTCAGAAGCAAGAGAGCAGGCCTCTGACCTGCCTGGACACTGCCCGGATTACATGTCTGCCCTCAAGCACATCAAGTCAGGCAGCACTTTAGATAGAAAGAAAGTGGGTCTTGAATCCTCTTAAGTTCCTGAGAGCCTGGCCAGCCCCCCTGGGCCTAACAAGTTTTATGACTCACAAGGTGAAACAAATAGCATTGTAAAAGTTAAACCAGAGTGGCATTTTTGCATGCAAACTGATGGTATCAGTTCACAGCCTGGGATTACTAGGAGGAACCCCCCAAACTCCAATTTGAAGTCTCACCCATGGGATGGACACACTGCCCGAGGCCTTTTTCAAACTGGGACTCCAGGTTGCTGTTAACCAGGGACTTCCCAGTGCTGTTTAATCTGGATATTGGTTGGCCAATTTGGTGATGTATGTGCTGTTACTTTTCTCTATTGTTTCTATTTCTCTTCTTTTAATGACTCCATATTGAAATGAAATCAAATAATCTTCTATAAAAAATTGAAATTATTTATTTGTGTGTAATGAGTGGTTTCTTTTGGTAATGAATCCTTTGAACCGAAAACTGAAGTAAAACTTGTGGAAAAACACCTGTTTTCTGTGTGCCATGCCCCCAGTCAACACTGGCCTCCTTTTGCTTGTTTCCAAGTCTTTTTCTTCTGTCTTCCTGTTCATATTGTGCACTCCTGGAAGCTCACTCATTTTCTACCAATACCCAGTCTCTCTCTTTAACAAAAGAACTCCTACAAGGTCCTACTCTATAGCACAGTGAATTATATTCAATATCCTGTGATAAGCCATAATGGAAAAGAATATTTTAAAAAAGAACATAGGGACTTCTCTAGTGGTCCAATGGTTAAGATTCTTCGCTCCCAATGCTGGGGGCCTAGGTTCAATCCCTGGTCAGGGAACTAGATTCCTCATGTGTCAACTAAAATATCCTGAGTACTGCAACTATGATCTGGTGCAGCCAAATAAATAATTTTTTATTACACCTGTTTTCTGTGTGCCATGCCCCCAGTCAACACTGGCCTCCTTTTGCTTGTTTCCAAGTCTTTTTCTTCTGTCTTCCTGTTCATATTGTGCACTCCTGGAAGCTCACTCATTTTCTACCAATACCCAGTCTCTCTCTTTAACAAAAGAACTCCTACAAGGTCCTACTCTATAGCACAGTGAATTATATTCAATATCCTGTGATAAGCCATAATGGAAAAGAATATTTTAAAAAAGAACATAGGGACTTCTCTAGTGGTCCAATGGTTAAGATTCTTCGCTCCCAATGCTGGGGGCCTAGGTTCAATCCCTGGTCAGGGAACTAGATTCCTCATGTGTCAACTAAAATATCCTGAGTACTGCAACTATGATCTGGTGCAGCCAAATAAATAATTTTTTATTAAAAAGAATGTGTGAAAAAAAATAAAAATAAATAAAAAGAATGTGTGTGTGTGTGTGTGTGTATAACTGCTGGAGAGCAGAAATTAATACAACATTGTAAATCCACTATATTTCAAATTTTTAAAAAATGACTGACACACCCCACTGTCAGAACTCCTGAGCTTTAGCTAGGCACTTGGATTCTAAGCTCAGGAAAATATTTCATCTTTGTTTGCAATTTGGTGTCTTTATGAGGTTAAATGTTGGTCATTGGAGCGAAGCAAAAGTAATGATATTTCCAACTTGTTCCCCTACAACGGAAGGTTCATGTGCTCTCATGAGCCTTTCCCTTTAATCTTGGCTGGGAGACAATGAGAACTGGACCCAAGCTAACTTGAACCATGAAATACATGGAAGTCCTCTACTGAGGATAGCAGAGTAGCTTTACTAGCTTTGGACTGCACATTTCTCAACTGTGATCTGAGAGAGATATATATACCTTGAATAAGTCACTGAATAGTAACTCTCTGTTGCAGCATCTTAACATGTGCCCTGAGTGATATAACTTCCAATAAGTTCTTAATTTATGATCAAATATATTTATCTGACATGCAAAAGAAACTAGTGTTAGCAATATGAAAGTTTTAATAAAATTCAAACTTTGGTGGGGTTTTGTATCCTAAATATTGGTGCATAAGAAATATTTAAACAGTTCAGCAGCCAAGAGAAGCTTCTGCAGACACTGGAATATTTATAGTGTAAGACAGGAAGAGTCATGGTATTTGTGTTTCCATAAGCCCAAGGAACCATTTTCATTTTGGATCCAATCTAGAAATTATTTTTCCTGCCAAAGCCTAACTTGAAGAAAATCCTCTCTTCACCAGTGTGGAGCAGAAGCCATAGGAGGAGAAAACTGAGTTTCCACTGAAGAGAACAGAGCCACAGCACAGAGAATATGATCTTATTTCCAGAGTTGTACGATAAAAGCCATGTGTTTTTTTTTTTTTGCAGGGTTGGAGGGGACAAGCCTGCCTCGTAATGTAGTTGCTACATCTCACAACTGTAAACTTTGAACAATTACTCAAAGTAGACATAATTTTCTATAAATTTTCCAAACACCATATGGCACAGATATTTACTGACCACTATATATTTATGTGCTCCCCTACATTTCTCAGCCTTCTTGCAATTAGTCAGAACCGTGGGGTTGATTCTGGTTACAAGTGTAATGTATCATGCCTGCTGCTACCACTAAGTCGCTTCAGTTGTGTCTGACTCTGTGCAACCCCATAGATGGCAGCCCACCAGGCTCCCCCATCCCTGGGATTCTCCAGGCAAGAACAATGGAGTGGGTTGCCATTTCCTTCTCCAATGCATGAAAGTGAAAAGTGAAAGTGAAGTCACTCAGTCATGTCTGACTCATTGCAACCCCATGGACTGCAGCCCACCAGGCTCCTTCATCCATGGGATTTTCCAGGCAAGAGTAACTGGAATGGGGCACCATCGCCTTCTCCGGTATCATGCCTAGGTTCTAGCATTTAAGAGTCAACAAGTGTAGTTAAAAACCTCCCTATGAAGAAAATTCCAGGCCCTGTTGACTTCATTGGTGAACTCTACTTAACATTAAGAGATACCAATTCTCATAAACTTGTAGAGAAAATTGAAGAAGAGGAAGTAGGTCCTAACTCGGTCTATGAGGCCAGCATTATGCTGATAGCAAAACCAGACCAAGATATTACCAAAAGACAAAAACCACCGAAGAAAACTACAGATCAATTTCCCTCATGAACACAGATGTAAAAATTCTTTAAATTTTAGGAAACTGAATCCAACGATATATAACATAAAAAGTATAATGCATCATGACCAAAAAGAGTTTAGCATAGGAATACAAATATTTTAACATTCAAAATTCAATCAATTTCACATTAACAGACCATAAAAGAAAAACTATATGTTAATATCAATACATGCAGAAAAAGTAACAAAATTCAACATCCATTCCTCATAAAAATTTTCAGTAAACTTGAAACTAAAAGGCAACTTCCTCAGCCCAATAAAAAGCATTTATTTACAAAAGAACTACAACTGATATTATAATTTATGATGAATGACTGAATGTTTTTCCCTTAAGATCATGATAATCAATCACTCTTGCCACTCCTATTCACTATTGTACTGAAAGTCCTAACTAATGCAATCAGGCAAGAAAATGAAAACAAAGATATTCAGATTGGGGAGAAAAAGTAAAACTGTCTATTCAAAGATAAAATGATTGTCTGTGTAGAAAACAGAATCTTCAAAAAAAATTAGAACTAGTAAGTGAGTTCTTTATACTATATATTATACGAACAATTGAAAGTTTAGGTATAAATCTGACAAAAGCTTGTAAGATCTGTATACCCAAAACAATAAAATATTGCTAAGTGAAATTAAAGTTCATGGATCAGAAGACTCAAGATTGTTAAAATATTAATTCTACCCAAACTGATTTATATATTAAATTTAATTAAATTTTCACAATCTCAGTAGGCTTCTTAAATAGAAATTTACAGATTGATTCTAAAATGAATATAGAAATGTAAAGGGCCTCGAAGACAAAAAAACTCTTTTAAGAAAAACTTGTAAGAACAACACTCAAAGATTTACTAAAAAGCTACAATAGTCCTGAATGTAAAACAAAACTGTAAAATATCTAGAAGAAAATATAGAATATCTTAGTGACTTTTGGGTAGGCAAAGATTTCTTAGATATGACATCAAAAGCACAATCCATAAAAAATATATTAAAACGACTTCATCAAAACTAAAACCATCTGTTCTTTAAAAAGCAGTGTTAGGAAAGTTAAAAGACAAGCCACAGATAGAGAGAAAATATTTGCAAGTCACATATCCATTAAGAACTCTCAAAACTCCATAATAATAAACAACCTGACAAATTTGGAAAAGATAATCCAAAGTATATAAATAGATGACAAATAAGCAAAGAAAATATGCTCAACATCATTAGAGAAATTCAAATTAAAACCAAGAGAATGCTATGTACCATTCAGAATGGCTAAAATTCAAACAATTTACTGTATGCACGAAGTGTTGGCCAACCCACTTTGCTGATTCACACTGGATTTCTGATCTGAGCTCAAAATAAACCTTTGTTAAGCTACTGAATTTGAAGTTAATTTATCATCATAGCCCATTCAGGTTCGATTAGGAATGCAGAANAAGTGTTGGCCAACCCACTTTGCTGATTCACACTGGATTTCTGATCTGAGCTCAAAATAAACCTTTGTTAAGCTACTGAATTTGAAGTTAATTTATCATCATAGCCCATTCAGGTTCGATTAGGAATGCAGAACCACTGTAAACCACACAGAATTTGAAATTTATCATAAGGATTAGACCTTAGGCGATTGTGGGAACTGGTGAGAACTCTATGAAATGCTGTTGTCTCTGTACCTGGTGATGAGCCTGGACTCCCTGTAGATAGCAGGGGTAGCTGTCAGGAAAGCTGAATGTGAAGTGGGAGAGAACAAGTGGAAACCGGAACATGCAAGGACAAAGTGGAAATTGTCTGTTATTACCATCTCCAGCTTCAGTGATGTGGGTGACCTTCAGAAATTGGCATCATTTGTTACGCAGCTGCACATGTGTGTGGCCCAGAACTTGAAGAAGCTGAGGGAGGTCAGGCAGAAGCTGAAGAACCTGTGTGTCCAACTGACATGTGGTGCTAACAAGGTAAGCCAGAGTATCAGTGCTCTGCAATGTGCGTGCTCTGCAGTATTGCCTGGTGGCACCTTACACTGACCTGAATCTTTACCTTCTAAAATCTCTTGTGGACAACCAGAAACCAGAACCATACAAAGAACACAATTCTGAGAAACATAGTTCTGGGCTTAGCTAAGCTGATACAGTACAATGTCAATACATGTAGCCCAACTCAATACAGACCCTAGCAGAGATGGCAACATGACACCTAGAAGAGGACTTGTCAGCAGAACTTAAGTAACACAACAAAATAAAACAATACAGGATCAAAATGATCATTTTATTAGCCACACCTAAGGATATTCATCAATTCTTCAGAGGAAAACAAAGGAAATTCATGTGGAAATGACTGTACAAAATGTAAAGCACTGTGATTAAGAACACAGGTTTTATAAAGTTAGAAATCCTTTTAAAAGCTGTGTGTTCTTATGCAAGTTCATTATCTTCTCTGTGACTCAAGTATACATTGAAAATTGGGAAAATAAAACTCTTCTCATAGGCATGTTGTGAGGATTAGCTGACTTAAAAAGAAAGCACTTAGCACAGTGTGTGATGCAGCAATGCTTATTAAGTGCTATTGTAATAATTATTGTATATAGTCATGCTTTAACTTTGTAATGAGATACATACATGTATGATTCTTGGTAAATTTATGGGTTGTCTTCATGAAGTTCTGAATGAAATGCTTCTTCCATGTGTTACAGTATGTAGATACTTGGAATGGGAGTTTCTGCCTGATAGTTGTAGGCAAGATTTTGGCGTCCAGAATGGGGAAAGTCAAGTTTAAAGTCTCTCTTGCTGAATGCTTCCATTTTAGAAGGTATCTGTTATAGTATATACCTCATTAACATGAATTATCACTTATACATATTTATATGTCTCATCAATACAGGAGTTCCAACATAGGAAAATGATATATTCATTCCATGAGTAATCAGAAAGAAGGCAAAAACTGTTTACCTTTTAAAAATCTCTTCTAAAAGCTGCCGTGTGTTCAGTGAAGACTTCTTCTCAGGTAAAGTCAAAGTATTTAAGTAAATGTGACTGCAGTTCATCAGACTCAATTTTGGACCTGGGGTGATTTTTCACTAGAATGTGTGTACTTGTGCACACGTCCTTGCACATGCACGTGTGTGTGTGTGTGTGTGTGTGTGTGTGTGTGTGTGTGTGTGTGTGTAAGACAGGCTGTTACCAAATGAGAGTTTGTATTTAGTAGATTTTCACAGCCAATTTGGTTGAATGTATTTTGCTATTTTAAAATAGCCAATACCTTTTGGGAGGAAGGCCTGGGGAGCCATGATTATGCAAGACCAAACTGGTTAAGAAAGTTTATATAAAATCATCTCATTTTTGTAACCTAGATGTGGCTGAGCCTTTCAAATTTCTGTTAGCTTAAAGAAAAGAAGTCTTTAATGACATATAAAATATCATGGAGTTGCGTCCTAATGAATGTCATGTCTGGGGTCTTTCCAGGGTTTCCAGAGGAGTGAGCAGGGCTCTTCTCTAGTACCTGGTGATTGTGGACAATTCCATGCCATGGTTCACAAAAGGGGTCAAATCTGTCCTCTGGTCTCTAGCGGAGCCCCTAAGAAGAAATATTGCCTCAAGTTCCCGTCTACATCTGTCCACTGTTCAACTTGAAAAAATAAATCCATACTTTAAAATTTTTAATTTTTTTAAAATTAAAAACAATTTTTTTATTTAATGGATTTTTTAAAACTGAAGGACCATTGTAGAAAATATTTGCTTGATAACAGAAGCCTGATTTTTAGCTAAGGCACACTGCTTCCCAGAATAAATGACTACATCTTCTGCCTCTGACCCCCCTGTTGTGGAAACATGATCAAGTTCTAGCCAATGGGATTTAGTAAAAGTGCAACTCTGGGAAAAGTTGTTTAAAGGAGCTGAATCAGTTGGGGGTGGGGGAGGGCTTTTTGTTTTTCTTCATTCTCTTTCCTACACTATATATAAGTAATGGCTGAGGTTTCAACATCCACCTTATGACACGGGTTGACCTTAAGAACAGAAGCCACATGGTGAAAATGGCTGAGCGAAAGTGAGGATGATTCTAAATTACTGATGGATTTTATGGAGTTGTCCTAACAACTGAAGACTGTCTACCTGTGAACTTGTTTTATGCAAGAGAATAAACCACTGCATTTTTAGCTACTATATTCAGGTCTCTATAATACTAGCTTCTGAATGCAATTATTGATACAGTTAGGAAAACTTGGGTTATTTATCTCCTGGTTCAGGTCTTTGCCAGGATGGTACCCTCTGTGGATCCTCCTTCAGCTCCTAATCTAGCTTTCCCACCTCAGGTTGGTGACAACCGACTAAATTCCAATGGTCACTGAATCTTCTCCTATATGATTGTCTCATTCCTTTCTACAGGAGGAATTTAACCCCTGGGTTCCTTCAAACATCGAGCAGTATCTTTGATTTCAGCTAGTAGACCTGAATACAGACCAGTTGCTAGTTCCAGAGCAGTCTCAGTTTTATGAGTGAGGATGGTCTGAGTCACCCAATTCTAATTTACACACCTCCTCAGTGAAAACTGTGAAGTGGATGGCCCATTTAACTATGCCACCCATGGTATCAGTTTAGGTCCTCCAGAAAGCAACTGCCAATGTGAATTAAATGTAGAAGAGATTTATTGGGGTACCACCTGTAAAGGATAAAGGGAAGAGGATGAAAACCCACAGATTTGCTAGACAGAGGTGATGAATTTGGTTTGTAACAGAGGGGGAAATCTTCCCAGCTTTGCTACTCCAAGGCTGAGGTCCTAGTTTGCGGCTGATTATAGCCAGATATTTAATGGGGAGATTCTAAAACCAGTGAACCATAGCAGTGCTGAGGTAAGTCCACACCAACACATGGACTGCTAAACTAAAAATATGGGGGAGATCCAAAAGATCCTGGGGAAAAGTAAAAGTCAAGGGAAATACAAGAACTGGCTGCAAGTTGGAATGCATTCCTTAACCATGCACAGTTCAATCAGCGGAGGGTAGAAGTCTGACGAGCACAACTGTTTGAACACAACTTCTGCCAAATTAACTGGCTAACCAACTAAGCTATTTAGACACATGGGCAACCTTTAGGAAGTTGGGCTAAAATGTAAAACTAATTAAAAATCTGAATAGAGACATCAGCAGGTAGATGCTGAGTGAGGTGACATGGTAGGGGTTGGAGGTAGGTTAAGACAGATTCTATGGTTTAAGTTCAGAGAAGTAACTAAGCATCAAACAAAAAAAAACTATACAAAAAAAACTTTCAGAAAAATAAAACAATTGAGTTATTAGAAATATTCTATAAAATATTATAAAAATGTCCACTTTTAAACCAAAAAATTACTGGACAAAGAAACTGAAAAAATGTACCCCAAAATCAGGAAAAAGTAGTCAATAGAAATCAACTCTGAGTAGACGTAGATATTAGATTTAGCAGAGAATGTCTTTAGAGTAGGTATTATAAATTTGTTCAAGTAATTAAAGAAAACTATGTTTAATGAATTAAAAGAAAATATGTTAAAAATGAGTCAATAAACAGAGAATCTCAATAGAGAAATAAAAATCATAAAAAAGGACCAAATGAAAATTCTAGAGTTGAAAAGTATAATAACTGAAAAAAAAAATTGAATGAAGTTATTTAAATATCAGAAGGTGTTAAAAAAATTTAACAAAGGAGTTTAAAACTCTTGTTTTAAGTTCTATCTTTTAAAGGCAGTTAGGATAAATTACTAGTCTTTTCCTACTAAAACAATTTCTAAAAGTCAAAATTATTTTCGAATGTTGCTTATGTTTCTATTTCCTCTTTTTCTGAGAACTTTTGAGGTGGTTAATAACTAATTGTTGAAATATTAAAACAATTTTCCAACTACACTGAGGCTTACACAAAGATAAGAAGAAATTTTCCTGCAGTAGTTTCTGAGAGGTCAGATTTTTGCCCCAAGACTTAAAGCATTTGGTGGGCTATTTTATCATTGATAAAACCATCTGTATTATTTTTAGAAACTTGGGCATGGCAGGTAGTTGCTCAAAGGAAAATGTACTGTGCTTGTACTACACAACCAAATTCCTTCAACTTCTTCAGCTATGCTTAAATCCAAATGGTTCAGGGGGAAGGAGGTCCATGTTTCTTTGAGTTATGTGGTTTTCCATTTCTCTTTCAACCATGGCTGTTTCAATCCCTTCAAGGCCTCTTTTTCCTGCCTCTAGTTTACAAAATGTCACATTTCTTTCAACTTCTCAATTTTCTCTTTTATAACCATTCCCCTTAGTATTAGATACCAATCCTGATGAAAGCTAGGCCTCTTTTTGAGAATTCAAAATCTATAGAATTGGGTATTTTAAGGAAAAAGCAACAACATATAGGCTTGCAAATCAAACACCCACTGCCTAATTGACACTGATTTTATCAGTTTACATATATTTCTTATTCCTTTTTTTATTGTTTCTCCCACACTGTCTGAACCCTGTGTCTTATATTTCAATTCTTGATGGAAGTAAACTTTGATGGCTTTCTAAATAAAAATCCTGCCAATGTGAAGTCATAACCCTATGATAGAGTTCTGACACTGACCTCATGCTGAAGACTCTGTGGTGTGGTCTTTTGGAGTACTTTCTCTTCTGACCCTTGAAAATACTTACTTTGATATATTTGTGGCTGGAGTAATCCCTTTATTAATGATTGTGAAAGATGGCCCAAATACCATGCAATTATGTTATTCTATTCAGCTTTGCAGGAAGGAGGCATAAAATCCCTTGTAAGCCATCTCTTCTTGGAAACAAAACTTGCTTTCAAATCAGTGCAAATGCAGTCTGTTACAAACACAGGAAACAGACAAAACGTATTGATTATTTCATTTGTTTGATGTTTAGGCCCTTTTACAAAAATAGGGGATAAACTCCTGTTTCAGTAGATCATAGATATTTTCTACTTTTCTTCTTCTTTCTACCTCTTCCCACATGTACAAATGCTGTTGCCATCATTACCACACAAGCCAAAGAATCACTTTTCTAGCATTTTTCTTAATGAAAAATGGGATAAGGTTACATTCCATGTGTGTATTCTTCTTGGAGTACCTCTGTGATGCTCATTTCACTGACCACATCCTATTTATCCTATGTGCTAAGACATACAGTACACATGTTGTGGATATAGATAACAATTTTATATACTGTAATAATGAATGTGTAATAAGTGAATTTTTCTCAAGTCCCTACGATGGCATGGGAAGTAGGAAGGGAGGAAACACATCTGTGTGGATCTTCACTGAATACACTGGAGAACAGAGGTGATAAACAAAACCTAGAGGACAAAACCATTCACTAGGGTACAAGGGACACAATCAGGGGTGATGTCAGCAGGTCCTTGTGATCAAAAGCAATAATAGGGTGAGAAATAGGGTGGGAGGCCTCCAAAGCCCAAATTAAACTCTTCTATGTATTTTCCAGTATTCTTAGTAACACACAACTATGCTTTGGAAACTTGGCTTTTTATGCTGTTGGCAACATCTTAATAATGAGTTTTAAATTATAAAAAGTATAAAGTATTCCATAGTCCTTCACTCTTATTTGTGAAAATACATGAATATGCCCTCCATTGGCACATAGATTAAGTATATTCCATTGTGCAGAGCCCTTATTTTCCTAGGCTCACAATTAGCCAACATTTTTCAGTTTCCCTTATAGAAAGTTGGGCCCATGCCATTGAATGCTAGTGGAATCTGGGCATAAGTGATATACACAACTTTCAGGCCTGGAGGATGGCAAGACTCCAAGGGAATACTAAAGCCACCAAATGATAAGAGACAAGGTTCCTGAAATACTGTGTGGAGCAAGGTCATCTACACACCGTTGGTGTATTTTGACATGACCAAGAAATAAACACTCAGTGTTACCTCAGATTTGGAGAGTCTTTGTTACAGAAGTTCAACTACCTAGACTAATACAACTAGGATCTTTCAGAGAAAACAATGTGGACATTATTTCTTCTAATTATTATAGTAGTTTGCTTGTGAGAGATAACATTCTGAAGTTTTATAATAATTTGTCAGTTCAAATAAATTATTCTCCACTTTCTGTTAGATCATAATTACCTTGGAAACTATTTTAAAGAGATATAACCAGTCCTAGCCTTGACCTAGTGAATCAGAACCAGGTAAATCATAGGCAGTCACATTTGAAAAACTTCCCTGTGTTTTACACATACCCTTGGCTAAGAACTACTACTCTAAGATAACCCAAATTTTACCTTTAGATCAAAAGTTAGATTTTCAAGTCTCCTTATTTAAGGTCCATCTAATTTACTTGACTGAATTAGGTTTTTAAAAGTCTATTTGATGTTGTTATAAAAAATCAATGTAATAAAATTGACCTTTTTTGGGTGTACAGTTTTTATAATGTATAGTTTTAGGCAATACCACCAAAATCAAGATATAGAACAGTTCCATCACTCCAAAAACACTGCTTCCTACTATCACTCTGTGGTCACACTCTTCTCCTACTACAACCCCAGACTGCAACCCAAGGTCAGCAAAAGGAAGAAAATAATATAGATTATAGAGGAAATAAAACAGATAAAAAGCAACAGAAAAGATCAATAAACCCAAAAGCTGTTTTCTTCTGAACAGATAAAACCAACAAACCTCTAGACAGGCTTACCAAAAAGCAAAGAAGGAGGATTCAAACAAAATAATAACTGAAAGAGGAGAAATAACAACTAATACCACAGAAATAAAAAAAAATCATAAAAGAATACTATGAACTTATGCCAATAAATTGGACAATCTAGAAGAAATGAAAAAGTTTCTAGAAATATACAGCCTTCCAAAACTGAGTCAAGAAGAAACAGATAATTTGAACAGGCTGATCACTAGAAGTAAAATAGAAACTATAACCAAAAAAAAAAAACTCTCTGAAAACAAGAGTCCAGGAACAGATGGATACACTGTGAAATTCCACCAGACATACAAAGAAGAACTTATACTTGCTTCTTAAACTATTCCAAAAGGTCAAAGAAGGAAAAATTTCAAATTCATCCTATGAAGCCATCACCCTGATACCAAAACTAGACAAGGACACTACAAAAAAAGAAAATTACAGGCCAGTACCTTAATACTGATGTAAAAATATTAAAATATTAGCAAACCAAATCCAATAATATATAAAAAGTATCATACACCATGATCAAGTTGGATTCATTCCAGGGTCACAAGGACGGTTGAAGACATGCAAATTAATCAATGTGATATAATACAGAAACAAGAGAAAAGGACCACATCATCATCTCAATAGATACAGAAAAAGCATTTGATAAAATTCAACAACCATTTGTGACAAAAACTTGCACCAAAGCGGTAGAGGGAACATAGTTGAATATAATAAAAGGCATTTACAACAAACCCACAGCCAACATAATACTCAACAGTGAAAAGCTGAAAGACTTCTTGCTAAATTCAGGAATAAGACAAGGATGCCCACTCTCACTACTACTATTCAACACAGTAATGGAAGTCCTAGCCACAGTAATCAGATAAGAAAAAAAAAAAAAAGGTATCCAAATTGGAAGGGAAAAGGTAAAACTATTACTATTTGCAGATGACATGGTACTCTATATAGAGAATCATAAAGACTCAATATAATAACTATTAGAACTAGGGAATTCCTTGGTGGTGCAGTGGTTAGGACTTGGTGCTTTCTCTGCAGTGGCTCAGGCTCAATCTCTGGTCAAGGAACTAAGATCTTGCAAGCTGTGTGGCATAGCCAAAAAAACCAAAAACACAAACAAAAAACAAACCTAAAAATCTATTAGAACTAAGAAACGAATTCAGCAAGGTAGCAGAATCCAAGATTATCATCAAGAAATCAGTTATATTTCCTTATACCAACAATTAAATATCAGAAAAAGTAAGTTTAAAAAATGTTGAAAAATATGTAGGAATAAATTTAATCAAGGAGGTGGAAGACCTATATGCTGAAAACTATAAAATATTGATAAAGGAAACTGAATATGATTAAGAGAAATGGAAAGATATCCCATGCTTTTGGATTGAAATAATTAATATTGTTAAAATGGCAACACTACCCAAAGCAATCTACAGATTTAATGCAGATTCTATTTCATTGCTGTACCATAGAAATTAATCCTACATTGCAAATCAACTATACTTCAATTAAAAAAAAAGTACATCACATACTCTGCTGGAATTCCATCACCTCCACTAGCTATACTGGAAACAGTGCTTCCTAAGGCCCACTTGACTTCACATTCCAGAACGTCTGGCTCTGAGTGAGAGACTATACCATCGTGGCTAGCCACATCATTAAGATCTTTTTAGTACAGTTCTTCTGTGTATTCTTTCCATCAAGGAGATCAATAAAGATAGTGGAGGTGATGGAATTCCAGCAGAGGTATTTAAAATCAAAAGATGATGCTATTTTAATATGTGATGCACTCAATATGTCAGCAAATTTGGAAAACTCAGCAGTGGCCAGAAGACTGGAAAGTCAATCCTCATCCCAACTCCTAAGAAGTGCAGTACTAAAGAATGTTCAAACCACCAGACAATTGCACTCATCTCCCATGCTAGTAAGGTTATGCTCAAAATCCTCCAAGCGAGGCTTTAGCATTACATGAACTGAGAACTTCCAGATGATCAAGCTGGGTTTAGACACAGCAGAGGAATCAGAGATCAAATTGCCAATATTCACCGGATCACAGAGAAATCAAGGGATTCCAGAAAAACATCTACCTATGTTTCACTGACTACTCTAAAGCCTTTGACTGTGTGGATCATAACAAATTGTGGAAAACACTCAGAGATATGGGAATACCAGATCATCTTACCTGTCTTCTGAGAAACCTGTATGGAGGTCAAGAAGCAACAGTTAGAACCCTGAATGGAACTGACTGGTTCAGGATTGAGAAAGGAGAACAAGGCTATTTATAGTCATCCTGTTTATTTAACTTATACTCAGAGCACATCATGCGAAATGCCAGGCTGGATGAGTTACAAGCTGGAATCAAGCCTGCCAGGAGAAATAACAACCTCAGATATGTGGATGAAAGTGAAAGTGAAGTCACTCAGTCATGTCGACTCTTTGCGACCCCATAGACTGTAGCCTATCAGGCTCCTCCGTCCATGGGATTTTCCAGGCAAGAGTGCTGGAGTGGATTGCCATTGCCTTCTCCAGGGAATCTTCCCGACCCAGGGATCAAACCCAGGTCTCCCACATTGCAGGCAGATGCTTTAAGGTCTGAGCCACCACCACTCTAATGGCAGAAAGCAAAGAGGAACTAAAGAGCCTCTTGATGAAGGTGGAAGACAGTGAAAAAGCCAGCTTAAAATTCAATATCAAAAAAAAAACTAAGATCATGGCATCTGGCCTCATCACTTCATGGCAAAAGAAGGGGAAAAGGTGGAAGTAGTGACAGATTTCACTCTTCTCAGACTCTAAAATCACTGTGGATGGTGACTGCAGCCATGAAGTTAGAAGACAATTGCTTCTTGACAGGAAAACTATGACAAACCTAGACAGTGTGTTAAAAAGCAAAGACATCACTTTGCCAACAAAGGTCCATATAGCCAAGGCTATGGTCATCCCAGTGGTCACGTACAGTTGTGAGAGCTGGACCGGAAAGAAGGCAGAGCACCAAAGAAGTGATGCCTTCAAACTGTGGTGCTGGAGAAGACTCCTCAAAGTCCCTTAGACAGCAGGAGATCAAACAAGTCAATCTTAAGGGAAATCAACACTGAATACTCATTGGAAGGACTGATGCTAAAGCTGAAGGTCAAGTATTTTGGTCATCTGATGCAAACAGCTGACTCACTGGAAAAGTCTCTGATGCTGGGAAAGATTGAGGGCACAAGGAGAAGAGGCAATCAGAGGATGAGATGGCTGGATGGCATCACCAATGCAATGGATAGGAACTTGGGCAAACTTCAGGAGATGGTGAGAGACAGGGAGGCCTGGTGTGCTGCAATCCACGGGATTGCAAAGAGTTGGACATGACTGGGCAACTGAACAACAACAACAGTGGAGATATATATATATATATATATGCATTACTCAGCCATAAAAATAATGAAAGATACCACTGCAGCAACATGGATGAACCTAAAAGAATATCACACTAAAATGAAGTCAGACAGAGAAAGACAAACACTATATGGGGGGCTCAGAGGTAAAGAATCCACCTTCTGATCCCTGCCACTGCAGGAGACACAGGTTTGATCCCTGAGTCAGGAAGATCCCTTGGAGAAGGAAGTGGCAACCCACTCCAGTATTCTTGCCTGGAAAATCCCATGGACAGAGGAGCCTGGTGGGCTACAGTCCATGGGGTTACATAGTTGGACACAGCGACTAAACAACAATATATGGAATCTAAAAAATAAGACAAATGAACCTATATACAAAAGAGAAACAGACTCATGGACCTTGAAGACAAACTTATGGCTATACCAAAGGGGAAAGAGAAGGAGGGAGGGATAAGTATGGGATTAAGAGATACAAATTACTGTACATAAAATAGATTAAGCAACAAGGATTTACTATACAGCACAGAGAACTATAGTCAACATATCGTAGTAACTTATATTGGAAAATAATCTTACACACACCCATTAGCTGAATCACTTTGATGCACACCTGAAACTAACATACTACTGTAAATCAATATTCAATTCAAATACGAAAGCTTCAATTCAATTTAAAAAGTTTTCCCAAATTAGTTTACATTTTTATATAACTTTTAATTCTTAATTACTATATACAGTAAGTTAAATAATTATACCAATTAAGGAGTTAATGTAAATCTGATGCCAAGTTGGAAATTATAAGCTACCTAAAAATACGAACTCAAACATTCCTATGTATAGAATTTTAATGATTTTAAGCAATTGATAGAAATTATAAAAGAAAACTTTTGTTATAACAAAAAAGCTCATAGGGAAAATTCTGTAAAATTTTAGAAGTACTGTGCTAATATTTTGACAAATTCTAACAAAGTACTTGTGAAGATTACTTCGGATAAACTTCAAAAGCTTTTCTAGAATATAAAACTTTTTTTCACCTTGGGATAGATATTTATCACTAAATCAGACAAGTTTTCATAAAATAAAAATAGAACCATCATTTAAATTTAGATATAGCTCTCTAATCCACTGCTAACCTTACCTTGAAGACATCTCATCTATCATAATACACATATTTATACATACCAGATGAAAATAAAAGCAAATGGAACTATTTGGGAATGCAGCTTGGCCTGGTCAGATAAGACTTTCTGCTGTAGCTTTTGTAAATACTTTTAGGGTTAGGATACTATTTCCTGATGTTTCAGTGACTAGGATTGTGTATTAACACTACACCAAAGTAGTCATCCATCACAATTGTTGGAGGAACTGCTTATTATTAAGCTTGTTTGTTGTCTTTTAACTTTAATGTAGATTGTTCCAGGAGAAATATCTTACTTCATTATATTCAAGATAATAATATTCCATCATTCTCCCTCAACTCCCCACACTCCCAAGAAGGCTTAGTATGCATTTGTATGCAACAAAAAATTACCTTCTTAGCAGAATGATCACTTTTCTAAGTAATTGTTTAACTCTCATTTCCAGAGGCCAAACAAGGGAAGATTACAATTGAGATAAATCCAGGACCTAATTAATTATTTCAACATATTTTTCCTTTCTGGCCAAAATTGGGTCTGCAGCTACGGTTTGGCTCTCCCTGTTTATATATACATGCATGCACACATGGAGACACACATGAATGAACTGCCTATGTAAAACTCCGCATTTCCAGGGTGAGATATATGTAGAGAGTAACATGGAAACTTATATTACCATATGCAAAAGAGATAGCCAATGGGAATCTGCTGTATGGCTCAAGGAACTCAAACAGGGGCTCTGTAACAAACTAGAGGAGTGGGATGGGGTGGGAGGTGGAAGGAAGTTCAAGAGGGAGGAGACATATGTAAACCTATGGTTGATTTATGTAGATGTCTGGCAGAAACGAACAAATTCTGTAAAGCAATCATCCCTCAATTGAAAAATAAATAAACTTAAAAAAACCCACTTTTCCAGTGTTTTCGTTTGAAAACAGCTGAGAGTCTGGCAATACAGGGCCCAGTATTGAGAAATAGCAATTACCAGCTAGAACAGATTGGCAGCAGCTCCAATATGCTTATCTGTTTAGCCTCTGAAAATACTTCAGTTATGCGATCCCTGGTTTAAATGTATTTTTTGTTCAATTTAATAAAATATTTCTTCACTCCTGAGATGAAGACTTTCTAACTTTCTAATTTGAGGCCCTTTCCCATAATAAAACTGATATTAGCTTTCACTGCTGCATAACAATTTACCATAAACTTAGTAGATTAAAACAACCTATATTTATTATCTTGTAGTTTTCATAGGTCAGGAGCCTGGGTACTACTTAGCTAGGTCCTCTGTTCAGGGCCTCACAAAGCTGTAATCAGGATCAGCCAGGGCTATGGTCAAATATAAGCATTAAATTCCTCTTCCAGGCTCACTGGTTGCTGGAAGAATTCAGTGCCTTGCAGTTATAGAATACATAGGACCTTTAGATCCTAGAGGCATCTCACTCTGGCACATGACTATCTCTATAACATGGTAGTTTGCTTCTTCAGGGCTTCCCTAGTGGCTCAGACAGTAAAGAATTAGCCTGCAATGAGGGAGACCTGGGTTCAATCCCTGGGTTGGGAAGGTCCCCTGGAGAAGGGAACAACTACTCACTTCAGTATTCTGGTCTGAAGAATTTCATGGACAGAGGAGACTGGCAGGCTACAGTTCATGGAGTCACAAAGAGTCGAACACAACTGAGCAACTTTCACACACACACACACACACACACACACACACACACAGAAGGCTGCTTCTTCAAGGCCAACAGGAGATCATTTCTACTGCTTTGAATTGCTGTGACTTTGTCACACAGCAATATCCCTCTGATATCTAGAGCTTTTTAGAAAGGGCTAATTCGATTAGGTCAGGCCCACCTAGGATTCTCTCTCTTTTGCTTAAAGTTAACTGATTGGGAATTTCAATTATATCTGCAAAATATTTCACCTTCTCCACATAATATAACATAAGCAATGGAGTGCTATCTCATCATATTCACTGTTTCTCCCCTATACTCAAGGGGGAGGGATTATTCAGGGCACATATAGCAGCAGGTGGGAACCTCAGGGGCCATTTTAGGATATCTTGCCTATCACACTTGGCATGTCTTAGTATTATTTGTGAGTCTCACTTCCACTTGGTTTCTATAGTTTATATTTTTGGCGAAGTATTCTTACAATACTGTACTATAGTGGTGACAGCAAACATTTTTTATTAAATTTACTTTTAATAATATTAGAATTCTACTAAATGTAGTATGAGACTGTTTTGCAAGATTTCAAAATCAGGTCTATTCTAGACTAACATCCTTTTAGCCCTTGTGCATGAAACACAAAGACGGAGTTTATCTGTTCAAATGGAGCAATGGTCGCTGTGATTGAATAAGAAAATGTTTTAGTCAGAAGCTAGAATGGGAAAAATGAGGGCAGTTGCTCAATTTTTTTTGAGTTGCTCAAAGTAGCATCTGTGAGCATAGGAAAGCAATTTTTCTATTCGACCTGACTTATAGCTTTACCCTTCCTATTCATTGTGGCGGAGCCAACCCTAGTTACCACTGCCAGTGCTAGAGACAGCTGGAATGAGCCAGTCAGGCTGTGTCTGGTTCTCCTAGGTTGGTGATCTGTTGCATGGTCAAACAGTGCATATCACACCACATAATCTGCAGTGTTTTCATGTCAAACCTCAACAGTTTCTCCACAAAGATGTCCTGTTTACACAGTTGCCCTCCTATTTTCTTTTACTCAAAGGTAAATGCATTTTATGTCTTTCAATATTTTAAAATTAATATTTTGCCCATGTTCTGTATACTGATACCTTCAAGTACCCCCAAATTTTATTCAAATTCATCCATTTTAAACAGTGGAACTGACCAGATGTAGTTTATTTGTATGTTCATTCAAAACAATTTTGACTCAGTTTTTGAAAATTGCAAATACATTCAAAACTGTTACAGTGTCATGAGGTTGCAAATATTGTCTTATGAAATTATAATAAAGTTGTTTAGCAAAACTATGAAATATTATAATTTAACTTTCACATATAAAAATATATTTTATATTGCAACACTGAACAGTTAAGGCCACAACACTTGAAGGAGAGCTTGAGATAAACATATTCTGCAATTGCTTGTCAAAACTGTCAGTATTTAAATAAACATCAAAACTGGTCATACTATTCAAACCAGATAAAACATATTATTAAGTTGTATCTTTAAAAGTTTGTTATCAGAAACTTTCTTTCAGAACTCAAAAAGGTTTTCAAGTATAAATTACAATGTGCTTGGTGACCATGAACACACAAACATATATTCAAAGTATTGTACAAGATTTTGACCTTCTCTCCATATTGGGGGGTGAGGTTTCCTGATGATTTTGCCCCATGTGGTTCTGGTTGGCATCTTTCTTATTTCTTTTAAAAGCTATTTGGTTTCCTATTGGTTTTATCTCTGGGAGTGGCTCATTATTAATCTGCACACTTTTCTGACTCATCAATGACATCCTTTTAAAGAGGAAAATCTAGGAAAAAACACACGCAGAGAATTCACTTCAGTAAATGAAACAGTTACTTAGTAGTATTTAGAGGGTATAATTTTCAATAAGTTTTAACATTATTTCATCACATTTTTATGAGGCACCACAATGGTACATTCTCAGCATCTGCCAGCCTTTTTTCTTTTACCAATTGCTATCATGATTCTTCCCTAAAACAAGACCTTTCGGTGTTCACACTTCAACACTATCAGTAGTATTGATATTTGCTATTTATTATATGTCATTTTTCTTCAAAGAACTAATTTTACTTTGTTTTGTTATAAGAGGAAAAAAGATGAAAACTGAGCTATTCTACAGGAGGACATACCTCCCCTTTCCTATAGATCAGAATTTCTGGGAAAATGTTAGTGCTGCCAAATGAGTGGGAGCCTCAGGGGTCTGAGTAGGCAGTTCAACACATGAACCTGCTGCCCAGGCAGGGCCTGGGCTACAGACAGGCAGAATGCAGATAATAGCTGAAGAGATGAAAGTACCTCATAACCCAGGGACTCCAGGTGGGCAGAAAAGACAGAAGAAAAGAAACAAAGGAAATGCCTAGTGTAAAGGGAAGCAGAGAAAGAGGAGCCAGCATCGGGAAATGAGTTTTTTAGGAACAAAATCAGGATAAAGAAGGATCTCAGAAATCAGAGGAGGCGAATACCAAGAAGAGAGTGGCCATCAAGGCACACGCAAGACACATCAAGTAAGATAATAACTGAAAAGTGCCAAATGATGTGATAATTGAAAAATGCCAAGGTCTTTGAGGATTTAGCCAGAGAGAAAACAGGATTCCTAAAGAATGGCAATCCAAATAATGGTTTTGACATGACGCCAAAACCAAAAAAGCACCTGAAGATCTGGCTCTTTCAGAAATTAAAATGGTGCTAAAAATAATAGCTCAGCCTTCTTTATGGTCCAAATCTCACATCTGTACATGACTACTGGAAAAATCATAGCTTTGTCTATACAGACCTTTGTTGGCAAAGTGATATCTCTGCTTTTTAATACGCTGTCTAGGTTTGTCATAGCTTTTCTTCCAAGGAGCAAACGTCTTTTAATTTCATAGCTACAGTCATCATCCATTGATTTTGGAGCCCAAGAAAATAAAGTCTATCACTGTTTCCAGACCATAAAGAAGGCTGAGTGCCAAAGAATTGATGCTTTTAAACTGTGGTGCTGGGGAAGACTCTTAAGATTCCCTGGATAGCAAGCACATCAAACCAGCCAATCCTAAAGGAAATCAACCCTAAATATTCATTTTAGGACTGATGCTTGAAGCTGAAGCTCCAATACTTTCACCACCTGATGCAAAGAGCTGACTCACTGGAAAAGACCCTGATGCTGGGAAAGATTGAGGGCAGGAGAAGGCGGAAACAGAGGATGAGATGGTTGGATGGCATCACTGACTCAATGGACATGAGTTTGAGCAAACTCTGGGAGATGATGAAGGACAGGGAAGCCTGGTGTGCTGCAGTCTATGGGGTCGCAGAGTCAGACACGACTGAGTGACTGATCAACAACAGCAAATAATAGCTTACCTTTAGTCTTAAAGAATGGAGGAACGAGAATGAAAAGTTCTAACCCAAAAAGTCAAGAGTCTAGAAAAAGAGTCTACGAACTAAAATGCGACAACCTCTGTTCCTGTTATTGTGTAGGAATACACATCTTGAAAAATTCTGCCACTACAAAATAACTAAGAAATGCTGAAGAAGTATACAAAATATAATTTTATAATGTATAGGCAAGCTCACGTAAAAATGAAGGGAAATTCCCACGGGCCAAAAAATGAAGAGGGAGCAGGAAGCCTCAGAGATAAGTTGAATATTGAAATGGTATTTACTGATCTCATAACTCTTGGATTTTAATTATTTGATCTCACAAAATATGGAGAACTAGAAATGAGACTCCTGTGTAAAGTGGGGGCCCTCTAAGGACTAGGCCTTTAATATAAATCTATCTACAAATATTGGAAGCTAACAAAATAACATCTCTCTCAGCTTAACAGTGTTTTCCTAATGTGAGTTTGGGGTTCACATGTACAGTAATCATGGGAAACCCTTAACTGAGACATTAACTGAAAATGGTCCTGGAACAGTAACACCAAGGGGAGTTAACAGAATTTTATACAAATTCTCTATGGATCAACTTACCCCAATCCAAGCTTTAAAGCATTTCTACAAAAAGTCTTGGTTAAACATGAACTCACAATAAATTTCAAAGAAGGAAACAAGACACCATTAGCAAGTGAGCCAAAGCAACAAACATATTTAGACTCTGGAGGATATCTTACATTGGAATAACTACATATAGAATATAAAATAAGTATGCTTACATTGCTTAGAGGACTATAATAAAAAACATAAAACAAGGTATTAGTTTTTACAATATCAGATAGATTTGAAAGAGTTGAAATAGAATATTTCTCTTCAAAACGTGAAAGATAACTGAAATTAAAACTCAATAGGAAGGTTAAATAGTAGATTAGTCTTTAGATGGAAAGATAACTATGAAAAAGACAAGCCCTGAAATTCCCCAAATATCACTTAGATATAGAAAATATTAAAATAATATTTAAAAGACACAGATAACAGAATGAAAAGTTTTATTATATTTGACTTGCAAAGAAAAGAGAGGAAAGACTCAAAAATATAATGGATGAGAATTTTCTTAAAATGATGAATGACATGAATTTTCAGATTCAAGAATCATAACGAATTAGAAGAAAGTTAAAGTAAAAAAAAAAAACAAAACACCTCACATCTAGGCATTGTATAATGAAATGAAGCACATCAAAGACAATGTAAAAACCAACCAGAGAGAAATGACAGAGTATATGTGAAATTATCAGCCAATATACTCAAGCAAATGTCTTAATAGCAACAATGGGAGCAGATACTAAAAGAAAATAACTGTCAACCAGCCATACTACCATTAATTTTCAAGTGAAAAGAAACTGAAAAAGTTAACTGCAGAAAGAAATTTATGACAGTAACTTCCAAAAGATTTCTTCAGGAAGAATAAAAACAGCATTGTAGAAAGGACATGTGAGACGTGAAAAGGAGTGGTGACTAAAGAAAGCAGTATTGGAAGCATGGAGCCGCCCCTTGGGAGCATGGCAAGTCTGTCCAGGGCGCCGCAGCAATGGGCCACTTTTGCCCGAGTTTGGTATCTCCTAGATGGGAAGATGCAGCCCCCTGGCAAGCTTGCTGCCCTGGCATCAGTTAGACTTCAAGGACTGCATAAGCCTGTGTACCATCAACTGAGTGACTGGGATCATGTTGTCATCATGAACACAAGGCACACTGCCTTTTCTGGAAACAAGTGGGAGCAAAAGTGTACTCCTCACATACTGGCTACCCAGGTGGATTTAAACAAGTAACAGCTGCTCAGCTTCACTGGAAGGATCCAGTAGCAATTGTAAAGCTAGCTATTTAGGGCATGCTGACAAAAAAACCTTCACAGAAGAACTCTGATGCAGAGGTTGCATCTTTTCCCAGATGAAGATATACCAGAAGATATTCTTAAGAATTTAACAGAAGAGCTCCCCCAACCACGAAAAGTGCCCAGATGTCTAGATGAGTGCACACAACAAGAAATAGAGGCTTTTCCAAGAGTTTGGTCTCCACCTGAGGACTATCGGCTGTAGGAGGAAGAAAATTTCAGAAAATAATGGTGTGGTGCTTGAAACTCCTTCCTCAGGGCAGGAGGAAGCAATAGCTGCCTTCTGACAGGAAGCCTGCTCTGGGGGCTGAAAGCTTGTGGGGAAAGCTCGGGAAGGGATATTCCTTCATTAGGAAATTGCAGTAAAATGTTATTTTATAGAATTGTTTTATTATATAGTGCTATTTGAATGTTGGAAATGATAAGAATAAAACTGCCCCTTAGGGAAAAAAAAAAAAAGAAAGCAGTATAACAATAACGTTATTGGATTGATGAGGTTAAAAAAGTAAAATACTTGATACAATAATATGTAAAATGGGAAGAAAGGGGTAATAGAAAACTCTTCTAAGATCCTGGTAATATTTGGGGAAAAGGAACATTCATTAGCATTAGATTTTAGGTACTGTATATGTTAACATTTTTAAAGTCAGAATCCAGCTTATAGGCAGTTACAAGAGACGCATCTAAACTACAAATAAAAATATAAGAACGAAAAAAGATATATCTGATAAAATAAAGTAGCATTTTTTTAGGGACAAAGAAAAATACTACCAATGGTAAGAAAATAGACTTAAACCTAATGGCATCAATAATCAGATTAAATATTAAATAAAGATTAAATATAAATGGTCTAAATACTCCAATTAAAAGGCATAGATTTTTAGATAAGATAAAAAAGCAGGACCCATCTATGTGCATGCGTGCTAAGTTGCTTCAGTCATGTCTGACTCATTGCTACCCTAGGGACTGTAGCCCTCCAGGCTCCTCTGTCCAGTGGGATTCTCCAGGCAAAAAAAAAAAAAAAAGAAAGCAGTATAACAATAACGTTATTGGATTGATGAGGTTAAAAAAGTAAAATACTTGATACAATAATATGTAAAATGGGAAGAAAGGGGTAATAGAAAACTCTTCTAAGATCCTGGTAATATTTGGGGAAAAGGAACATTCATTAGCATTAGATTTTAGGTACTGTATATGTTAACATTTTTAAAGTCAGAATCCAGCTTATAGGCAGTTACAAGAGACGCATCTAAACTACAAATAAAAATATAAGAACGAAAAAAGATATATCTGATAAAATAAAGTAGCATTTTTTTAGGGACAAAGAAAAATACTACCAATGGTAAGAAAATAGACTTAAACCTAATGGCATCAATAATCAGATTAAATATTAAATAAAGATTAAATATAAATGGTCTAAATACTCCAATTAAAAGGCATAGATTTTTAGATAAGATAAAAAAGCAGGACCCATCTATGTGCATGCGTGCTAAGTTGCTTCAGTCATGTCTGACTCATTGCTACCCTAGGGACTGTAGCCCTCCAGGCTCCTCTGTCCAGTGGGATTCTCCAGGCAACAATACTGGAGTGGGTTGTCATGCCCCCTTCCAGGGGATCTTCTCAACCCAGAGATCAAACCAGCATCTCTTACGTCTACTGCACTGGCAAGTGGGTTCTTTACCACTTCATATGTCTCCTGCATTGGCAGATGGGTTCTTTACCACTAGTGCCACTGGGGTCTAAATGCTCCAATTAAAAGGCAGAGACTTTCAGATTAAATAAAAAAGCAAGACCCATCTACATGTTGCCTAAATCAAATGTACTTCAAATGTTAAATCACAAATGGTTTAAAACTAAAGTATGTTAAAAGATAACTCTAATTCAAAGAAAACTATAAAGTGGCTATATAATATCAGATCAAGTAGGTTTTAGAGCAAAGAATATTGTTAGAGATAAAGTCATTTCATGATGATGAAGGAGTCAATTCAGAGGATGTAACAATTCTAAACATTATATAGAATACAACCAAATAACAGCTTTAAGATATATCAAGCAAAAATTAATAGAAGCACAAGGAAAACTAGCAAACCCACAACTATCGTAAGGGACTTTAATACTTTTCTTTCAATAATAGAACAAGTAGACAGAAAATCAGGAAGGAAAGAAACTTGAACAACACTATCGACCAACTTGACCTAATTGCCATTGATAGAACACTCCTCCCAACAACAGTATTCTTTTCAACCTTCTTCTCAAATGAACATTACCAAGATAAACCTGATTGTGGGTGATAAAACATGTCTCAATAAATTCAGAAGGAATCAATTCATACTAAGTATTTCTCCAGTCACAATGTATTTAGAAATTAATGACAAAAAGATGACTAGAAAAATCCCTTGCCTTACTAAGACACTTCAGTCGTGTCCAACTCTTTGTGACCCCATGGACTATAACCCACCAGGCTCCTCTGTCCATGGGATTCTCCAGTCAAGAACACTGGAGTTGGTTGCCATTTCCTCCTCCAGGGGATCTTCTCCACCCAGGGACTGAACCTGAGTCTCTTTATGCCTCCTGCATTAGTAGGCAGGTTCTTTACCACTAGCACCACCTGGGAAGCCCAGAAAAATTCCTAAATACATAGAAATTAAATAACCCATGAGTCAAAGAAAAAATCAAAAGGGAACTCAGAAAGTATTCTGAACTGAATAAAAATGAAAACACAACATATTAAGTACTTCAGGGGAAATTTACAGCACAAAAAGCCTAAAAGAAAAAAGAAGAAAGGTCTCAAATCAGTGACCTCAACTTCCATGTTAAGAAAAATTCAACAAAATATTGTAAAAGGAAATTTGAAAAGACATCAATAATAGAAATGTCATGTTCATGAATTAGGAGACTTAATATTGTTGAAATATTAATTCTCCCCAAATTTATCTATAGATTCAAAAACAATTTCAAATCAAAATCTCAGCAGGCATTTTTTTTTTCAGTCACTGACAAACTGATTGTAAACATTCACATGTTTAAGTACAAAAGGTCTAGAATAGCCAAAATATGTCTGAAAAGGCACAAAATTGGAGGACTAACTTTCTGATTTCAAGACTTACATTAAAGCTATAGTCATCCAGACAGTGTGGTACTGGCACAAAATAAACAGATCAAAGGAACAGAATACAGAGTCCAGAAATCGGTTCATACATAAAAAAATCAACTGCTTTCTGAAAAAGGTATGAAGGTAATTCAGTAGAGAAGACATAGGATTCTTTTTTTCAACAGATGATGCTAGAATAATTGTTCGTATACAAAAATTAAAAAAAAAAACTTCAATCCATACCTTTATCACAATAAGAAATTAACTCAAAATGGAATACCACTCAGCAATATAAAGGAATGAACTATTGATACATGCATGGATGAATCTCAAAACAGTTATCAGTGATTTGCTGAGTATGGCAGGGGGATGCGGGGTGCAGACAGAGATTACAAAGAGGCACAAAGAACCGTCTGCTCATAATGGCACTGTTCACACTCTTGATTGTGATTATGCTTTCACGGGTGTACATTATGTTAAAATTAATCATACTACATACTTCAAAAATGCATAGTTCATTTTAGGTCAATTATATCTAAATAAAGCTATTTTTAAAAAGCAGGGGAGTAATTATTGGGTGGGTATGAAAGAGATCCTCTCATGTATTAAGCCTGAAAAAACTGATAGCAGCAGGAAACTGTAGTGTAGTTGATCTAAGCTTTTCTTCGCAACACAGTAAAGCTGAGTACTTGGGGCAAACGTGCTGAGTTGTGCTGCTATGGTGAATAAAGCATAGTATCAGAGAAAAGGAAGCCATCAGGAAAGTTAAGACCCCACATACATAATTTCTGGTGGAGAAATTCTCATGTCAGATTCTTGTACTTATGGTCATGACAATGAATAAGAAATCAATTGACTGTGCACTGGTATGGGGTATTATCCAGGAATCTGCCATGTTCTAGCTAGTTTCTGAGGGACAGCAGTGGTTTTTTAACCTCTGTATATCTGCAGCTTTCAGCCTTGTGCCTGGCACATAAGAGGCTTCCAGTAAATATATGCTAAATAAATACATAAATAAGCTAATCTCATGATGGGAAGAAATTATTATTAATGGCTAAGAAGCTTCCTGCTTTTTTCATTACCTTACTTAGGTGGAAATTAAGCCAATAACAACACATTTTTCTTAGTGGCTAACTGTGGATCCAAATTTGCTACAATTTGGAAAAGCAGTATCTGGCAATTTCCAGATATAACAATCATCAAAAATCTCTGCCACCAATTAAAATCATGGGTCCTAACCTGGCTATCAGAAACATTTAAAATCATCAAAACAAAATTCAGTGGTGAATTCTGTCTTGCAGACACCAAGAATGTAATTATTTCTTTTCTTTTTTGTTTTTAGATTATCTTTGGAGTGGCTGTCTAATTAAGGGAAAGGATGTAAAATTTCAAACACATAATTATTTTGATATGTGTTAATACATCATTTATTTCCCAAGTTTTAAAAACAGCTTGATTTGTTTGGTTTAGATGGTATAAATAGGTTAGAGACATTGTAAATTAAAATATATCATGTGGGAAGGATTGGAAAAAATCTCATCCAAATCATCTATTACCTTTTTTAAATATATAGAATAACAGCTTATTCTTTAAGTTGGAAGTATATTTATTACTGCTTGACTTTTAAAAATATAACTTTCATTACTTTTTGTTTCTTTTCTTTAGCCAAGGACATATGTACTTACTGAATTATATTTTTCCATTAGGTATAAATGAGAAAGTGAAAGAAAGTGAAGTCGCTCAGTCGTGTCCGACTCTTTGCGACCCCATGGACTGTAGCCCTCCAGGCTCCTCCATCCATCGGATTCTCCAGGCAAGAATACTGGAGTGGGTTGCCATTTCCTTCTCCAGGGGATCTTCCTGACCCAGGGATCGAACCGAGGTCTCCCGCATTACAGGCAGACGCTTTAACCCGAGCCACAAACTAAGCAGAATCAAAGCTTGAGACTGAACGTCAGCCTGAACTGTGGCCTGGCCCGGCCTCCCCTTTGTCACGTGGGCCGGCTGGGCTCCCTATTTGGCCTACTGTTACAGGTGCCTGCCACAGGGCGTTCCTTCTCTGGTGCAGGCCTCCCCTGGCCTGTGTTTTCAAATGCTACCATCTACCGACAACACTGAAGACTGGAGAGCCTGAAACGTTCCCTAAACTCAACATGTTCTAGAAAAAGCATTTTCATTTGGTCAGAGATGTGTTTCAGTTATTATTTTTTTTTTTCTGCTGCTTTGTTTCACATTTCCTCTCCTTGGATTCTCATGTCTCCTGACTCCTTTACTTTTCACCCTTCTCCCTCATATTTGATTTTCTTTGCCAGACTCTCTCCCTGAGCTCTTTACAATTGAAAAAAGTTTTCACAGGAAAGCTACAAAGTGTAGTGGTGGAGTATCTGTTAAATGTTCTGTTCTACTAGACAGAAAATCTAGAAAGTTCCTAAATCCTGATGAAATGTTCTAGCGATGCTCATTATGATTCTAAAAAGGATAATAATTCTGAAGTGTCCTTTGAGCCAGGTCAAAGACATCTTTAGGTACAGTAATCCAGACTCATAAGATACTTTTAGAAAGATAAAAATGGTCATGAAGAAATTTTTAGTAAAAGATAATCAACCCTAAATATTCATTTTAGGACTGATGCTTGAAGCTGAAGCTCCAATACTTTCACCACCTGATGCAAAGAGCTGACTCACTGGAAAAGACCCTGATGCTGGGAAAGATTGAGGGCAGGAGAAGGCGGAAACAGAGGATGAGATGGTTGGATGGCATCACTGACTCAATGGACATGAGTTTGAGCAAACTCTGGGAGATGATGAAGGACAGGGAAGCCTGGTGTGCTGCAGTCTATGGGGTCGCAGAGTCAGACACGACTGAGTGACTGATCAACAACAGCAAATAATAGCTTACCTTTAGTCTTAAAGAATGGAGGAACGAGAATGAAAAGTTCTAACCCAAAAAGTCAAGAGTCTAGAAAAAGAGTCTACGAACTAAAATGCGACAACCTCTGTTCCTGTTATTGTGTAGGAATACACATCTTGAAAAATTCTGCCACTACAAAATAACTAAGAAATGCTGAAGAAGTATACAAAATATAATTTTATAATGTATAGGCAAGCTCACGTAAAAATGAAGGGAAATTCCCACGGGCCAAAAAATGAAGAGGGAGCAGGAAGCCTCAGAGATAAGTTGAATATTGAAATGGTATTTACTGATCTCATAACTCTTGGATTTTAATTATTTGATCTCACAAAATATGGAGAACTAGAAATGAGACTCCTGTGTAAAGTGGGGGCCCTCTAAGGACTAGGCCTTTAATATAAATCTATCTACAAATATTGGAAGCTAACAAAATAACATCTCTCTCAGCTTAACAGTGTTTTCCTAATGTGAGTTTGGGGTTCACATGTACAGTAATCATGGGAAACCCTTAACTGAGACATTAACTGAAAATGGTCCTGGAACAGTAACACCAAGGGGAGTTAACAGAATTTTATACAAATTCTCTATGGATCAACTTACCCCAATCCAAGCTTTAAAGCATTTCTACAAAAAGTCTTGGTTAAACATGAACTCACAATAAATTTCAAAGAAGGAAACAAGACACCATTAGCAAGTGAGCCAAAGCAACAAACATATTTAGACTCTGGAGGATATCTTACATTGGAATAACTACATATAGAATATAAAATAAGTATGCTTACATTGCTTAGAGGACTATAATAAAAAACATAAAACAAGGTATTAGTTTTTACAATATCAGATAGATTTGAAAGAGTTGAAATAGAATATTTCTCTTCAAAACGTGAAAGATAACTGAAATTAAAACTCAATAGGAAGGTTAAATAGTAGATTAGTCTTTAGATGGAAAGATAACTATGAAAAAGACAAGCCCTGAAATTCCCCAAATATCACTTAGATATAGAAAATATTAAAATAATATTTAAAAGACACAGATAACAGAATGAAAAGTTTTATTATATTTGACTTGCAAAGAAAAGAGAGGAAAGACTCAAAAATATAATGGATGAGAATTTTCTTAAAATGATGAATGACATGAATTTTCAGATTCAAGAATCATAACGAATTAGAAGAAAGTTAAAGTAAAAAAAAAAAACAAAACACCTCACATCTAGGCATTGTATAATGAAATGAAGCACATCAAAGACAATGTAAAAACCAACCAGAGAGAAATGACAGAGTATATGTGAAATTATCAGCCAATATACTCAAGCAAATGTCTTAATAGCAACAATGGGAGCAGATACTAAAAGAAAATAACTGTCAACCAGCCATACTACCATTAATTTTCAAGTGAAAAGAAACTGAAAAAGTTAACTGCAGAAAGAAATTTATGACAGTAACTTCCAAAAGATTTCTTCAGGAAGAATAAAAACAGCATTGTAGAAAGGACATGTGAGACGTGAAAAGGAGTGGTGACTAAAGAAAGCAGTATTGGAAGCATGGAGCCGCCCCTTGGGAGCATGGCAAGTCTGTCCAGGGCGCCGCAGCAATGGGCCACTTTTGCCCGAGTTTGGTATCTCCTAGATGGGAAGATGCAGCCCCCTGGCAAGCTTGCTGCCCTGGCATCAGTTAGACTTCAAGGACTGCATAAGCCTGTGTACCATCAACTGAGTGACTGGGATCATGTTGTCATCATGAACACAAGGCACACTGCCTTTTCTGGAAACAAGTGGGAGCAAAAGTGTACTCCTCACATACTGGCTACCCAGGTGGATTTAAACAAGTAACAGCTGCTCAGCTTCACTGGAAGGATCCAGTAGCAATTGTAAAGCTAGCTATTTAGGGCATGCTGACAAAAAAACCTTCACAGAAGAACTCTGATGCAGAGGTTGCATCTTTTCCCAGATGAAGATATACCAGAAGATATTCTTAAGAATTTAACAGAAGAGCTTCCCCAACCACGAAAAGTGCCCAGATGTCTAGATGAGTGCACACAACAAGAAATAGAGGCTTTTCCAAGAGTTTGGTCTCCACCTGAGGACTATCGGCTGTAGGAGGAAGAAAATTTCAGAAAATAATGGTGTGGTGCTTGAAACTCCTTCCTCAGGGCAGGAGGAAGCAATAGCTGCCTTCTGACAGGAAGCCTGCTCTGGGGGCTGAAAGCTTGTGGGGAAAGCTCGGGAAGGGATATTCCTTCATTAGGAAATTGCAGTAAAATGTTATTTTATAGAATTGTTTTATTATATAGTGCTATTTGAATGTTGGAAATGATAAGAATAAAACTGCCCCTTAGGGAAAAAAAAAAAAAGAAAGCAGTATAACAATAACGTTATTGGATTGATGAGGTTAAAAAAGTAAAATACTTGATACAATAATATGTAAAATGGGAAGAAAGGGGTAATAGAAAACTCTTCTAAGATCCTGGTAATATTTGGGGAAAAGGAACATTCATTAGCATTAGATTTTAGGTACTGTATATGTTAACATTTTTAAAGTCAGAATCCAGCTTATAGGCAGTTACAAGAGACGCATCTAAACTACAAATAAAAATATAAGAACGAAAAAAGATATATCTGATAAAATAAAGTAGCATTTTTTTAGGGACAAAGAAAAATACTACCAATGGTAAGAAAATAGACTTAAACCTAATGGCATCAATAATCAGATTAAATATTAAATAAAGATTAAATATAAATGGTCTAAATACTCCAATTAAAAGGCATAGATTTTTAGATAAGATAAAAAAGCAGGACCCATCTATGTGCATGCGTGCTAAGTTGCTTCAGTCATGTCTGACTCATTGCTACCCTAGGGACTGTAGCCCTCCAGGCTCCTCTGTCCAGTGGGATTCTCCAGGCAAGAATACTGGAGTGGGTTGTCATGCCCCCTTCCAGGGGATCTTCTCAACCCAGAGATCAAACCAGCATCTCTTACGTCTACTGCACTGGCAAGTGGGTTCTTTACCACTTCATATGTCTCCTGCATTGGCAGATGGGTTCTTTACCACTAGTGCCACTGGGGTCTAAATGCTCCAATTAAAAGGCAGAGACTTTCAGATTAAATAAAAAAGCAAGACCCATCTACATGTTGCCTAAATCAAATGTACTTCAAATGTTAAATCACAAATGGTTTAAAACTAAAGTATGTTAAAAGATAACTCTAATTCAAAGAAAACTATAAAGTGGCTATATAATATCAGATCAAGTAGGTTTTAGAGCAAAGAATATTGTTAGAGATAAAGTCATTTCATGATGATGAAGGAGTCAATTCAGAGGATGTAACAATTCTAAACATTATATAGAATACAACCAAATAACAGCTTTAAGATATATCAAGCAAAAATTAATAGAAGCACAAGGAAAACTAGCAAACCCACAACTATCGTAAGGGACTTTAATACTTTTCTTTCAATAATAGAACAAGTAGACAGAAAATCAGGAAGGAAAGAAACTTGAACAACACTATCGACCAACTTGACCTAATTGCCATTGATAGAACACTCCTCCCAACAACAGTATTCTTTTCAACCTTCTTCTCAAATGAACATTACCAAGATAAACCTGATTGTGGGTGATAAAACATGTCTCAATAAATTCAGAAGGAATCAATTCATACTAAGTATTTCTCCAGTCACAATGTATTTAGAAATTAATGACAAAAAGATGACTAGAAAAATCCCTTGCCTTACTAAGACACTTCAGTCGTGTCCAACTCTTTGTGACCCCATGGACTATAACCCACCAGGCTCCTCTGTCCATGGGATTCTCCAGTCAAGAACACTGGAGTTGGTTGCCATTTCCTCCTCCAGGGGATCTTCTCCACCCAGGGACTGAACCTGAGTCTCTTTATGCCTCCTGCATTAGTAGGCAGGTTCTTTACCACTAGCACCACCTGGGAAGCCCAGAAAAATTCCTAAATACATAGAAATTAAATAACCCATGAGTCAAAGAAAAAATCAAAAGGGAACTCAGAAAGTATTCTGAACTGAATAAAAATGAAAACACAACATATTAAGTACTTCAGGGGAAATTTACAGCACAAAAAGCCTAAAAGAAAAAAGAAGAAAGGTCTCAAATCAGTGACCTCAACTTCCATGTTAAGAAAAATTCAACAAAATATTGTAAAAGGAAATTTGAAAAGACATCAATAATAGAAATGTCATGTTCATGAATTAGGAGACTTAATATTGTTGAAATATTAATTCTCCCCAAATTTATCTATAGATTCAAAAACAATTTCAAATCAAAATCTCAGCAGGCATTTTTTTTTTCAGTCACTGACAAACTGATTGTAAACATTCACATGTTTAAGTACAAAAGGTCTAGAATAGCCAAAATATGTCTGAAAAGGCACAAAATTGGAGGACTAACTTTCTGATTTCAAGACTTACATTAAAGCTATAGTCATCCAGACAGTGTGGTACTGGCACAAAATAAACAGATCAAAGGAACAGAATACAGAGTCCAGAAATCGGTTCATACATAAAAAAATCAACTGCTTTCTGAAAAAGGTATGAAGGTAATTCAGTAGAGAAGACATAGGATTCTTTTTTTCAACAGATGATGCTAGAATAATTGTTCGTATACAAAAATTAAAAAAAAAAACTTCAATCCATACCTTTATCACAATAAGAAATTAACTCAAAATGGAATACCACTCAGCAATATAAAGGAATGAACTATTGATACATGCATGGATGAATCTCAAAACAGTTATCAGTGATTTGCTGAGTATGGCAGGGGGATGCGGGGTGCAGACAGAGATTACAAAGAGGCACAAAGAACCGTCTGCTCATAATGGCACTGTTCACACTCTTGATTGTGATTATGCTTTCACGGGTGTACATTATGTTAAAATTAATCATACTACATACTTCAAAAATGCATAGTTCATTTTAGGTCAATTATATCTAAATAAAGCTATTTTTAAAAAGCAGGGGAGTAATTATTGGGTGGGTATGAAAGAGATCCTCTCATGTATTAAGCCTGAAAAAACTGATAGCAGCAGGAAACTGTAGTGTAGTTGATCTAAGCTTTTCTTCGCAACACAGTAAAGCTGAGTACTTGGGGCAAACGTGCTGAGTTGTGCTGCTATGGTGAATAAAGCATAGTATCAGAGAAAAGGAAGCCATCAGGAAAGTTAAGACCCCACATACATAATTTCTGGTGGAGAAATTCTCATGTCAGATTCTTGTACTTATGGTCATGACAATGAATAAGAAATCAATTGACTGTGCACTGGTATGGGGTATTATCCAGGAATCTGCCATGTTCTAGCTAGTTTCTGAGGGACAGCAGTGGTTTTTTAACCTCTGTATATCTGCAGCTTTCAGCCTTGTGCCTGGCACATAAGAGGCTTCCAGTAAATATATGCTAAATAAATACATAAATAAGCTAATCTCATGATGGGAAGAAATTATTATTAATGGCTAAGAAGCTTCCTGCTTTTTTCATTACCTTACTTAGGTGGAAATTAAGCCAATAACAACACATTTTTCTTAGTGGCTAACTGTGGATCCAAATTTGCTACAATTTGGAAAAGCAGTATCTGGCAATTTCCAGATATAACAATCATCAAAAATCTCTGCCACCAATTAAAATCATGGGTCCTAACCTGGCTATCAGAAACATTTAAAATCATCAAAACAAAATTCAGTGGTGAATTCTGTCTTGCAGACACCAAGAATGTAATTATTTCTTTTCTTTTTTGTTTTTAGATTATCTTTGGAGTGGCTGTCTAATTAAGGGAAAGGATGTAAAATTTCAAACACATAATTATTTTGATATGTGTTAATACATCATTTATTTCCCAAGTTTTAAAAACAGCTTGATTTGTTTGGTTTAGATGGTATAAATAGGTTAGAGACATTGTAAATTAAAATATATCATGTGGGAAGGATTGGAAAAAATCTCATCCAAATCATCTATTACCTTTTTTAAATATATAGAATAACAGCTTATTCTTTAAGTTGGAAGTATATTTATTACTGCTTGACTTTTAAAAATATAACTTTCATTACTTTTTGTTTCTTTTCTTTAGCCAAGGACATATGTACTTACTGAATTATATTTTTCCATTAGGTATAAATGAGAAAGTGAAAGAAAGTGAAGTCGCTCAGTCGTGTCCGACTCTTTGCGACCCCATGGACTGTAGCCCTCCAGGCTCCTCCATCCATCGGATTCTCCAGGCAAGAATACTGGAGTGGGTTGCCATTTCCTTCTCCAGGGGATCTTCCTGACCCAGGGATCGAACCGAGGTCTCCCGCATTACAGGCAGACGCTTTAACCCGAGCCACAAACTAAGCAGAATCAAAGCTTGAGACTGAACGTCAGCCTGAACTGTGGCCTGGCCCGGCCTCCCCTTTGTCACGTGGGCCGGCTGGGCTCCCTATTTGGCCTACTGTTACAGGTGCCTGCCACAGGGCGTTCCTTCTCTGGTGCAGGCCTCCCCTGGCCTGTGTTTTCAAATGCTACCATCTACCGACAACACTGAAGACTGGAGAGCCTGAAACGTTCCCTAAACTCAACATGTTCTAGAAAAAGCATTTTCATTTGGTCAGAGATGTGTTTCAGTTATTTTTTTTTTTTTTCTGCTGCTTTGTTTCACATTTCCTCTCCTTGGATTCTCATGTCTCCTGACTCCTTTACTTTTCACCCTTCTCCCTCATATTTGATTTTCTTTGCCAGACTCTCTCCCTGAGCTCTTTACAATTGAAAAAAGTTTTCACAGGAAAGCTACAAAGTGTAGTGGTGGAGTATCTGTTAAATGTTCTGTTCTACTAGACAGAAAATCTAGAAAGTTCCTAAATCCTGATGAAATGTTCTAGCGATGCTCATTATGATTCTAAAAAGGATAATAATTCTGAAGTGTCCTTTGAGCCAGGTCAAAGACATCTTTAGGTACAGTAATCCAGACTCATAAGATACTTTTAGAAAGATAAAAATGGTCATGAAGAAATTTTTAGTAAAAGATAACAATATGGATATTTGGGCTAAAATAACCGTTGACATTTCTGAAGTAATTCTGAAAGAAATTTCAGAGTGGCATATTACCCACAAAGATGGCAAAAGACGACTGTTTACTACCCTAAGGATGGCTCCTGGCTTTACCTTCATTCTTTCCTCTTTCTTACCCCCTTACATTTTACAATTCATTGTCAACCAAAAATATTTACTGAGCATTTGTCATATACCAGGAACTGTGATGTGTGCCACTAGAAAGCAAAACAGAAAATAGTTTCTGTCCCCATGGAGCTGAAGGCCAGTGGGGAGACAGAGACATAAACAAATAAACAAATGACTATGTAATTGCAAACTGTGACAAACACTAAGAAGTATAATAAAAAGGGTACTATGTAAGAGAATACTGAGACAAAATTTATATAAGTGCTATTGGTCACAAAAGGCCTCTGTGGAAATGACATTTAAGCTGAGACCTAAGGTTGAATAAGAATTTAACAAAGCTTTTCATTTTTCTTGTCTTCCATGTTTCCTTTTAACACTTTTACCTGGAAATGTGGTCTCATGATTAAATAAAGTTCTTCTTCAAGTGGAAAGACTAGTTTGCTTCCAAGAAGAAGAAACGTTATCTATCAGACTTGTAAAACTCCAAAACAAGTATCACTCAGGAGACACTGAAGTAGCATGTTGTCTTCTAAGCACAATCATCAATTTTTTTTAATCCATCCTATTTCTTGTCTTACTTAGCCTTACTCTCTTCTAGACTCTCAGGATAGTATACTCTCATAATTAAGCAATAGAGTTCTTTAACGTATCTTTTCCTGTATGATAAATCAGTATGCATGGGATGGTTGAAAGGAACATGCTATTCCATTTTGGCAGAGCAATTTGAATCATAATCTTGAATCATAATGTCCAATAAGTAAATAGGCACGTTAAAAACGTGAAACATCACCTGGAATTTATCACATGTTCTTGGGCCACCAAAACTCATATTAAGGGAGCCGTGGATCATTATATAAAAGTAGAAGAAGCAATTCAATACTTTGGCCTTAACACTAAATGAAAAATTCATTTCACTTACCTTCGATTTTTTTATGTCTTTAGTTGGTGTTGATTCGCTATCTTCCAGGATTTCTGAAGAGCTACTCTTTGGACGATTACACATACTTCCTATGATAGGATATATTATGAAATATTTTTTTCTAACTACTGAAAAAAAAGAAAAGTCCTGATGCTTTCTGTGAAACACTATCAACCATGAATTATGGGGTAACACTAAAGAGTAGTGGACAACTACATATTTCTTGAAAAGTTAAGGAAAAATTATCAGAATGACCTAACCAATGCTGTAAATGTTTAGATGATCAGTACCCAAATATAGCAAAGATAACTGTAAATGTTAGGGAAGGTATAAAGTAAAATATAAAGTACCTTTTAAAATAATAAACTTAGTTGCAATGAAATTATCTGTACCCAAATGGACATGTTATATTTTTTGGTGTTTCAAATTAACCCATATGTTACATAGCTGAATAATGATCTTGCAAGTATACTCATGAAGCATGTGCATCCTTCTAATTTTATATGATCAACAGCCTAAATCTTAAATTTAATTTCTTTTTAACATTTTAGGTTATAGGGTGTAGAATACTTAGCAATGACAAATATTTTAACATTTTACTTAAAATATTCTAAAACTTACTATCTTTCTGCAGAAGTTAGAAGGAAAAATGTATTAGGGGAACTTTCTTTTGCTTAAATTCAGATGAGATCTACTATGGAGAGTTATTTGTAATGACACTGCAGCAAAAGCACACTGTGATGTTATGGTGTGGAAAATAACACAGGGCTCATTGAGCAAAAACACCAATGCTTTGGGTGTAGACACTGCAGGTCTCAAGGGCAGTCACAGTCTCTTCTGTTCTGCGGCACCTGTTCTCTGACACCAGCAGCGAGGCTTGGGAAAGGATTCCTCTGAAACGCCTGTGATACCATCAAAGACTCAGGTCTAGGCTCTGGGGGAAATAACTGGATGGCCTCCTGTGGCTCTAGGCCAGCATGGACATTGGTGACAGGGTCTGGCAGTGCTCACCAGACATATAAATGAGGATCTGGGACAAATGCCCAACCTCATAGTACTGATTGAAAAAAAACAAGTAGTAAAAAGGCTGTTCTAAATCACTTAACACTGACACATGAGCAGCCATGAGCGATGGGAGTATTTCCATGTAAAGAAGCTATGGTGGTGATCAATGAGAACACGTAATACTGTGCCACATATTTCACAGCTTATGAGGGTCATGTGACAATAAAAAGTGTACAATAGAATATATGTGTGTAAGCTATGTGCTTAGTTACACAGCACAGTATATATATATATATCTGTAGGCACATATGAACGTAGTATGCTATGTATCTAGCCTTTTTAAAAGTATGCTTTTGAAGTCAAACATGCTCACACCTTTTGGATTTTCATTGTATTCATGAATGGCTCGTTCCTCTCGGTTGACTTTTTCATCCTATAAACAATAAACAATTAATAAAAAACATTTGTGCTGGGCTAGAAAAATCTAGTCTTGGTTTTAAGGAGAGTTCTAGAGTCGGTCTCTAGCTAATAACATAAACATGTAACAATTACTTCTCTTTGCTGGACTCTTACCTTAGATAATTGCTAATATCCTTTACTAGCATAAAACTGTATGATTAACAAGAACTGTATATTCAAGAATTCTACTCAAAGAAGATTCAGGAACATTGATTGGTATATGAATTAGCTCAACATTTTATAATGTCAAATTGGAATTTAATGAATTCTATGCTAAATAATCGGAGAAGGCGATGGCACCCCACTCCAGTACTCTTGCCTGGAAAATCCCATGGATGGAGGAGCCTGGTAGGCTGCAGTCCATGGGGTCGTGAAGAGTCAGACACGACTGAGTGACTTCACTTTCACTTTTCACTTTCATGCATTGGAGAAGGAAATGGCAACCCCCTCCAGTATTCTTTCCTAGAGAATCCCAGGAATGGGGGAGCCTGGTGGGCTGCCATCTATGGGGTCATACAGAGTCAGACATGACTGAAGCGACTTAGCAGCAGCAGCAGCAGCAAGCTAAATAATTTCAGGGACCACCATAACTGGAACTCTGTTTTATATTCCTCATAAAACAGAATTTCCCCCTTATTCTGAAAGAAAACAATAACTGCTAGAATATATTTTTCCCTCAGTGAAAGGAGTCTTGGAAAAAGAAGGAAGTAAGGGAGAGAATGACCTCTAGAGCACAATACCATTTCGTAAGTTAAAAATACATACATACAAAACAATATATGTTTTACAAGTACACATTCAAATAAAAGGAAAGCATGTTTTAATGGTTTTCTATGTTAAGGAAAAGGGGAATGTGGGGTTCAAAGGGAATCAATTTAAATAAAGAGAGAAGAGCCTCACACAGACAAGTAATGGTACTGTTTCATTAATGAGATGGCATGACTAACTCAGAGCTCTTTGCAACTGATCTAAAAAATGAAATGAAAATGAATCAATACAGTATCATTTGGTTTGGGTTTCTGAATTCCATACCTCTGAAATTAATCCAGAGTAGTGCTAGAAAATGAATGATTTCAAACCTACCACCTGTCTCCTAGCAGGGTCACTCAGGGAAATCTGCCAATTGGAAGAGATTGTTTCGGCATCTCTAGCTCCACTTTCAGGATTACTTTCTTTTCCTCACGGAGGCCTCCTTCCATTCCTCCTATAAATACTTTCTCCCAGACCACATCTGTGCAGAACCAATCACAACCTCAAACACTGCTGTGAACAACTTTCATTTGTCCATGGCCATGTAAAAATACACATGTACGTGTGCACATACACATCCCGTTTCTGCCACTAGTACTGGGCTGCTCATGTTGTAATTTTATCATTTCAAGGACCTGGTGCTGAATCTCTTGGTTAATTTCTCAAGAGTGTACTATACTGGCCCATATTACTTTACTTTCACTCATCTGAACAACAGAATGCTACCAAGAAGTGTGGAAACAATGCCAGAGAGAAAAAAGGGTGCCTGATTCATACATCTGCCTAAGTTTTGTCCTACAGCATATGAACAAAGTCATTCACAGAAGTATTTCTTATCTCCATGGAAGTTGGAATCTGCCCTCTGCAGAGACCAGGAGACCTATAAGCTTTTTCTTTAGTAGGATCTCAGGATTTAAGCACATATCATCATACATTTTTAATGGCTGTCAATACCTTTTTAACAGAGTTGTCAGTGTCACTGTGATAGTCTTTAGGAACACTTTTGTCGTCTTCTGTATCTTTCTTCTTGCCTTCTGTATATTTGTCAGTTTCCTCAACCAGGTCTTCATTTTTGAAAAGTTCATGATCCTGTGACAAAATTGATAATCAAGGAAGAGTTAAAATTTTTAAAAAAATAAGAGATGTGAATATTGCTGTCATAATAATTTCTACCATTTCAAAGAACACAGACTATGAATTCAAATATGAAAGTCAAAGAAGTAAAATACTGAATAATCCATGTCCCATATCAAGTTACTATATTACCAAGGATTTTATACATGTTAGTTACTCTATTTCAGTATTTTCAATGACTAGGGTTCCCAAAGTTCTTTTCTGCACCTACGCTAAGGTTAAAATGGAAAAACAAAATGCTTTCTGGGCTGTCTCAAAAGAATGCTTTTAAATATTAGAGAAATTCAAAAGCTTTCTAGCTACTGTAGCATTATAACATAATCATATGTATATACTATGTTCATTTCCCAAAACATAGGGATTTAAAATCACTTCAGAAGTACAATTCACCAGTATCCAAGAGAGAGGTAACTATACTTACTTACATTCTGGGAAAAAGATAAAGGGACATAGGCAGTTTAAGTGGTTTTCTCTTGGTTATTTGAAGCAGATGGAAAACCAAACAGAGGCAGAACTTTGTCTATCTGGCTCCTGTCCAGTTAATCTAAATTATAAAATAGCCTGTCTATGGACTAGGTAGACTGACAATAAATCATGTAATGCTCATTAAAGGCAGAAAATATTAGTTTTACCCTTTATTCTATATTGATTATATTTTTTTTGCCATTTCATGTTTTGGGTACAAAACTGCTTATTTATTGTCATTAAGAGACGGGACTCTTTATTGGACATTTTTACCTACACTTTTCATTTATGCACTTCACTAAAGGCACAATGGCCCCTTAAACAGATGACACAGTAAGTAATCTGTGCCATTCACTCCTTTGAAGAATGTTTTCACAAAGTTCACCTTAGCCATATTTGCCTGAGACCATATAGGTCCTTTATATCCCTTCAACACTGTAACTAGCTGCTCATGGTCACCTTCCTAGTGGCTATTTGGCTAAGGAGAAGCCTGATACCCAGCAGAATCTTTATTAAGTAGTTAGAAAAGTGTCTCTACTAATTAACTCACCTTTTTTTTTCCTGGAAAAAAAAATAAATTGTGAGAGTTCAAGCTAGGGAAAGAATGTATTTCACACCTCAGTTACACATGTAAGTGGCATCCTCAGGCCAGTAGCACTAAGGGTATGGCCTGATAGCACTCCCACTAAGGACAAGCAATCTAGAAGTGAAGCCTTGAGATTGTAAGAGTTTCAGAAGTTACTGTGGGAGGCCTTAATTTCGGTTAATCAAGGTCATGAGGTAGTGCACTCAGGAGGGGAATACACAACAGGGTAGAGAGTTACACTGAAGGATGTGCTACATGTTTAGGTTGGGTAGGGCTCATGACAAGGTAGCTACTCTTTACCAAGCACTCCTAAAGCTTTCTTCTTCTTCTGCATGCTTTCCCCTCTAAGTGACTTACATATTATGGCTAGCCAAATGCACGTGACAGTAAATGAAATAATCAGAGATCACCTCACCTTGGAAGAGAATGGGAAACAAGATTACTAGAGTTAAGACTTAGGTCTGATAAGTAGATGTATTTATAAATGTATATTATCTGAAGGCCAACTAGAAAGGAACAGAGCTCTTGAGACAGAGAACTTCAGACTCTGCCCACTTATCTCCCAGAGGGAGGGGCAGTGAGCTGTGTCCCATCAAAGTCCTCATTTCTTGGACAGTTTGGATAATCTAGGAGCTGGGTCAATTGTAACTGTGCTAGTCTACTAAGGTATTAATGTAACCATAGGATATCATGCTATTATGAAAAGAAACATGGGGTTTTACCTGATTTTAGAAGCAAGACATCTTGCTTTTTTTTATAATAAACTATTGGGTTGGCCAAAAGGTTCTTTTTTTTTCCCATAAGATGGCTCTAGTAGCACTTAGTTGTCTTTAACTTCATTCAAAACAATTTTGTTAGATTGTATTGTGATGGCTGTCACATCAGCATACATTAAAAAACATCAAAATTGGTTAATTTTGTGTAGCCATTTTGATATTGAAGATGGAAGAAAAAAGCAACATATTATGCTGTATTATTTCAAGAAAGGTAAAAATACAACAAAAATGTAAAAAAAAAGATTTGTGCAGTGTATGGAGAAGTGTACGGAGAAGTGATTGATTGAATGTGTCAAAAGTGGTTTCCGAAGTTTCATGCTGGAGATTTCTTGCTGGATGATGCTCCCCAGTCAGGCAGACCAGTTGAAGTTGATTATTGATCAAATCGAAACATTGAAAACAATAAATGTTATACCATGTGAGAGAGAGCTGACATACTCAAAATAATCAAATCAAATGTTGAAAATCACTTGCACCCATTTGGTCATGTTCATCGCTTTGATGTTTGGGTTGCACATAAGTGGAATAAAAAAAAAAACCTTCTTGACTGTATTTCTGCATCCAATTCTCAATAAAAAACAAAAACATTCTGTTTTTAAAACAAATTGTAAGCAATTAAAAGTGGATACTGTATGATAATGTGGAATGGAAGAGACCACCAACCACACCAAAGGCCGATTTTCATTCAAAGAAAGTAATGCTGTGTATGTGGTGGGATTGGAAGGGAGTCCTCTATCATGAGCTCCTTCTGGAAAACTAAATTATTAATTCCAACAAGTACTGCTCTCAATTAGACCCACTGAAAGCAGTACTCTAGGAAAACTGTCTGGAATCAGTCAAAAGAGAATGCATAATCTTCTATCAGGATAATGCAAGACCACATATTTCTTTGATGACCACACAAAAACTGTTCAGCTTGGCTGGGAAGTTCTGATTCATCCACTGTAGTCACCAGACATTGCACCTTCAGATGCCCTTTTGGTCTTTACAAAATTCTCTTAATGGAAAAATTTCAATTCCCTAAGGCACCTAGAACAGTGTTTTGCTCAAAAAGATACAAAATTTGGGGAAGATGGAATTATTAAGTTGCCTGGAAAATGGCAGAAGGTAGTGGAACAAATCAGTGAACACATTGTTCAGTAAAGTTCTTGGTGAAAATGAAAAATGTGTCTTTTGTTTATACCTTAAAAACCAAAAGAACTTTTGGGCCAACCCAATACAATTTTACTCATTAACTTTATGTAAATCTATAACAATGAAGAACTGTTGGAACTATATCATTTTCTAAGTTTGAGAAAGCGCTTAGAAAATGCATTTGCAATTGAAATCATATCATCAATTGTAGCACTTTGCACTTACTTAAGCACGTTTAAAATTAATCTATACATATCTGGACAACTACTTTAAGTCACATACAGCACTTACCTTCAAACTGAAACAATATAGGAGAGATTGGCAGAATACTGTCATTTTATAAAAAGAAAGGATAAAGTTTAAATACATTCTTGTCACCAGAACCACATTAGACGTAAAGAGGTATTCTGGAGTGATTATGGGAAATCATCTTTGTGCTAGGACCCCAGTGAAGAAGTGACTGGGCGTGGCTCCCACAAAAGAACCCTTGTTTCATTGGTCAGACACAGCGAGGGGACCTGCAGTCTTTGGTCTGCTGCTGCTGCTAAGTCGCTTTAGTCGTGTCTGACTCTGTGCGACCCCATGGACTGCAGCCCACCAGGTTCCCCCGTCCCTGGGATTCTCCAGGCAAGAACACTGGAGTGGGTTGCCATTTCCTTCTCCAATGCATGAAAGTGAAAAGTGAAAGTGAAGTCGCTCAGTTGTGTCCGACTCTTAGCGACCCCATGGACTGCAGCCTACCAGGCTCCTCCATCCATGGCATTTTCCAGACAAGAGTACTGGAGTGGGGTGCCATTGCCTTCTCTGCAGTCTTTGGTCTAGACCAGGGCAATAGTTTTTACATTTCTTAGGGGAAATACTAAGAAACTAAATGTTTCTCAAAAGGTTTCAGTTTCCTTAAGAAGTGAATATATTGTATGCTTTAAAAACTAGAGATTGCAATCAGAAGTTGGCCAAGTGGTCACCCTGGAGTAGGTGGCGGATGAGAGGGGATTGAAGAGGTGCTTCTAGGGAGATGACACTGTGCTTTTCCTTGATCTGGATGTTGACTATATAGGTATGTACAGTTTGTAGAAAATACATTGAACTATATATGCATGAGATATATACTTGCCTATGTATTAATTTCAAGAGTTTTTTTAAGTTAAAAAAAGACTATAATGTGTAAAATTTTGCTCTATAATTCTGGATTCATGACTTGCCTCACTGTCACAGAGGATAGAAAATATTTTCCAAATAACAAAATAAAACACAGCATAGAACTTTATACCTAAGTCATCAGGTGGGACAGTACATATTTTTAAATATCAGTTTCAAGGCATTTTTCTTTTAGGACAAGAAGAGCTGACATATAAGTGCATGTTTTAACTACACTAGAAATAACTGAGGCTGGAGTGGAGAGTGGGAAGAGCACTAAATACGAAGATCTAAACACTGTTTTCTAAGCTTTGCTCCAACTCTCTTGGCCTGAGCAAGGCACCTATCTACTTATTGTCTGTCTGTAAAATGGAAAAATGACATTTATCAACACCTATCTAGGAGGGGCTGTATCAAGATGAAAAAGACTGTTTACAGAGAAAATAACATGAGAAAATAAGTATTTGTATGTAAACAGAAGTGATTTTGTGAAATCCATTCTATAAAAAGTAAGATAGAATCCCAAGTGTGCATGGAGGATTGTCACAAAACAAGAAGCTTGGACACTTTTTGCCATGTCCCAGATCTTATCAATAGAAAGTAGCTCATTTAAAATGTACAATTCTCTGTTCTACTGTTGTAACACATCCCTTTATTCTCTGCCAGGTGCCTGGCAGCCAGCGCAAGAGAGGGAAGAAGGCCTGTCCCTCCACTGGGCTATAGGTCTGTGTTGCCACCGGGCATGATACTTTTAGACACTCAGGTTTTCCAAGCGAAGCCCACAAAACAAGTGTTTTCAATGTAAAATCTGAAATTTCAACACTGGCATCTGATTCAAATGTTTATAAAATCACTATGTATACCAAACAAGTCTATCTATAGGCTGGAGTGCACCCACAGGCTTCCAGTTGTGACTTCCCAATTCTTTGCTTCTAATGACACCATTATCTCTAAACTTTCTTTCTTTCTATGTGCCAATCTGTTACCTCATTGCTAATCCTATATTTTCAGCAGCAAATACATTACAGTAAGACTCTGAAAAGAGGCCTGAAAAAAGGAATGTAATCTTATTCTTGTTCTCAGCTTTACTCTATTATTTCCCCGTCTTTCCTTAGAAGATTTATCTTCCTCTTTATCTTAAACAAACACATGATCCATGATTGTAATTTATGTCTTATTTTTTAACTATTTGATAAAAAAAAAATTAGGATACAGAGGGAACTCTGGTCCCCTGACAGCACTAATATCTAAATTTTAGGCTGAGGCTAACCATGTGACTGCCATCAGCCTTTCATCATGGTTCAAATGCTGAGGGGCAGCATTTGACTCATGTACGGTGTATAACAGGATTTTCACTCCACCCCATAGTTAAGGGTTATCATTACTGTAATCTATTTCATTCCCATGGACCTACCTCCATAAGCTAATTTTTGAGGGGTTGCTATGTTGTGTTTAAATAAAAGTAAGGTTTACAGGCACATGAAATTATATTCATGCACATCGGCCAGTGACTTGGAGATTCATGATGACAGCATTGTACCTAACCTGATGTGATCAGAGAGGATAATTAGAGTGATACAGATTAGCATTTGCTGAGTATCTCTAACATGTTCCATATGTTAACTATTAAAAGACCCTCTTTCCTTTACTAAAAGAAGGAAGTAAAACTTAGAAAGGTTAAAAAAAAAAAAAAAAAAAAAAACGTTTCCAGGTGCCCACTCAGATAATCAGAAAGGGCTGGGACAGGAACTCAGGCCCATGCTCTGAACCGACTCTGCCCAAATAATTTGCAGACTGTAATGGCTGCCTCAGAGTTGTTTTTGTTTTGTTTTTAAAAACCCTTACTGATATTTAAAGCATTGCACACTTTTTTGTTGATAAGCTCACATCAGTAATATCCTATTCTTATGTATCATCATATATAATAATAGCAAATAAAAATTGAGAATTTTTCCACCCCAGAGCTCCAAAGCCTCTGGAACACACATCTCCCTTCCTAAACTGAGAAATATGCCAGCAGAGCTCTTTGATATTTATTTCTCAAAATCTAGTTCTGATTCTACCTCTCTCCAAGGCAGACTTCTTGGAGTTCACTCTGATGCAACGTGGGCTCTGCCCCAGCCCTGTGGCCCTCCACTGCTCCTTCTTCCTTGGCTTTGAGGATCCCTGTCTCCTAGAAAGTGTTCTTACCCTCACTCCTTCTCAGACTTCCCTTTCTCAACCTGCCTTACCTACTCATGTTTCCCTGAATTCTCTCTGCACTTCTCTTTTCTTTTCACATTCTGAATGCTGCCTCTCATTCAAATCCACAGTTTTAACTACATGCATAAGCTGGTGATACTCAGCATCTTCCCTGAGCGCCAGACCCAGACGTATATTTGTCTATTGAACATCTCCTGGATGAAAAAGCCCCAGGCAGTCTCCTCAATTTGTCCCTGCTCCTCAGTTTTCAGCCTCCATGCCTGGCAGTCTTTCTTCCCAATTCTCCAAGCCAGAAACAGGAAAAGCTTGGCCTTTTCCCTCCCTCCAAGCTCCATATCTTTACCCAATTCTAAGCCCTCCAATTCTACCCCTAAATCTCTCATAATGACGTTTCCAACTCTCCACCCTACTGTCCTAGTCCAGCTCCCCTTCAGTCTCTGCCTCTTCAACTGCAACTGCCTTCTGACTGCTATCCCTGACTGGTCCTCTCCCTTTCTATTCCACCCTCCATCCTGTTGACAGAAGGATGCCACAAAAGCCCAAGTGTGATCAACCTTACTCCTGTTTAACATCTTTTACAAACACAGAAGGTCTCACGCCTCTCTATCTAGCCCAAGGCTACTCTAGGTTGCAGTCACACTGAAACACTCTCCTGGCTTCCATCGCCCAGCCCACTCTTTGCCTGGATAGGCTTTACTTTTCATGACTCATTTACCATTTCACTATCACTCCGGGGAAGCCCTTGCCTTGTCTTTCTTGGTGGCAGTTGAAGCGCCAAATTTGAAGCACTCTTATTATGCTGATAAATTTTCTGTTCAATCTGTAGAAATAGCTTAGATTATAAAAGCCACGTTCTTCTTATTAAGGGATTTAATGGAGGAAAACCAGAGATTCATCTTCAAATCGTATTTTTATCATTGGGCAGATAAAACTATCTGCCGAAGAACACAGGGGTATCGGGAAATAATGTTGCACAACAGTTAAGGCAGAGTTATAGGACTCTTTCTCCCTGGTGTTCCTTCAAGAAATCTATATTTACCTAAAGTCCCTGATAGTTTGGAGGGCCACAGGAGGTTAACTGAGAGCAGCCCTCACTTCTTGAGATCCACCTGATTTGGGGTAGCTTCTGTCCTCTTTTTGGTGCTTGGTACATAAATATTTGTTGACCAAATAATACGCACCAAATATAAGTTATGTGTCAGGTACTGGGCATATAATATCACATTTAACTTTCACAATGGAAAGAAGAAAAGGACGGAATTACAGCACCTTCCTCCGTNAAAAAAAAATTAGGATACAGAGGGAACTCTGGTCCCCTGACAGCACTAATATCTAAATTTTAGGCTGAGGCTAACCATGTGACTGCCATCAGCCTTTCATCATGGTTCAAATGCTGAGGGGCAGCATTTGACTCATGTACGGTGTATAACAGGATTTTCACTCCACCCCATAGTTAAGGGTTATCATTACTGTAATCTATTTCATTCCCATGGACCTACCTCCATAAGCTAATTTTTGAGGGGTTGCTATGTTGTGTTTAAATAAAAGTAAGGTTTACAGGCACATGAAATTATATTCATGCACATCGGCCAGTGACTTGGAGATTCATGATGACAGCATTGTACCTAACCTGATGTGATCAGAGAGGATAATTAGAGTGATACAGATTAGCATTTGCTGAGTATCTCTAACATGTTCCATATGTTAACTATTAAAAGACCCTCTTTCCTTTACTAAAAGAAGGAAGTAAAACTTAGAAAGGTTAAAAAAAAAAAAAAAAAGTTTCCAGGTGCCCACTCAGATAATCAGAAAGGGCTGGGACAGGAACTCAGGCCCATGCTCTGAACCGACTCTGCCCAAATAATTTGCAGACTGTAATGGCTGCCTCAGAGTTGTTTTTGTTTTGTTTTTAAAAACCCTTACTGATATTTAAAGCATTGCACACTTTTTTGTTGATAAGCTCACATCAGTAATATCCTATTCTTATGTATCATCATATATAATAATAGCAAATAAAAATTGAGAATTTTTCCACCCCAGAGCTCCAAAGCCTCTGGAACACACATCTCCCTTCCTAAACTGAGAAATATGCCAGCAGAGCTCTTTGATATTTATTTCTCAAAATCTAGTTCTGATTCTACCTCTCTCCAAGGCAGACTTCTTGGAGTTCACTCTGATGCAACGTGGGCTCTGCCCCAGCCCTGTGGCCCTCCACTGCTCCTTCTTCCTTGGCTTTGAGGATCCCTGTCTCCTAGAAAGTGTTCTTACCCTCACTCCTTCTCAGACTTCCCTTTCTCAACCTGCCTTACCTACTCATGTTTCCCTGAATTCTCTCTGCACTTCTCTTTTCTTTTCACATTCTGAATGCTGCCTCTCATTCAAATCCACAGTTTTAACTACATGCATAAGCTGGTGATACTCAGCATCTTCCCTGAGCGCCAGACCCAGACGTATATTTGTCTATTGAACATCTCCTGGATGAAAAAGCCCCAGGCAGTCTCCTCAATTTGTCCCTGCTCCTCAGTTTTCAGCCTCCATGCCTGGCAGTCTTTCTTCCCAATTCTCCAAGCCAGAAACAGGAAAAGCTTGGCCTTTTCCCTCCCTCCAAGCTCCGTATCTTTACCCAATTCTAAGCCCTCCAATTCTACCCCTAAATCTCTCATAATGACGTTTCCAACTCTCCACCCTACTGTCCTAGTCCAGCTCCCCTTCAGTCTCTGCCTCTTCAACTGCAACTGCCTTCTGACTGCTATCCCTGACTCTGGTCCTCTCCCTTTCTATTCCACCCTCCATCCTGTTGACAGAAGGATGCCACAAAAGCCCAAGTGTGATCAACCTTACTCCTGTTTAACATCTTTTACAAACACAGAAGGTCTCACGCCTCTCTATCTAGCCCAAGGCTACTCTAGGTTGCAGTCACACTGAAACACTCTCCTGGCTTCCATCGCCCAGCCCACTCTTTGCCTGGATAGGCTTTACTTTTCATGACTCATTTACCATTTCACTATCACTCCGGGGAAGCCCTTGCCTTGTCTTTCTTGGTGGCAGTTGAAGCGCCAAATTTGAAGCACTCTTATTATGCTGATAAATTTTCTGTTCAATCTGTAGAAATAGCTTAGATTATAAAAGCCACGTTCTTCTTATTAAGGGATTTAATGGAGGAAAACCAGAGATTCATCTTCAAATCGTATTTTTATCATTGGGCAGATAAAACTATCTGCCGAAGAACACAGGGGTATCGGGAAATAATGTTGCACAACAGTTAAGGCAGAGTTATAGGACTCTTTCTCCCTGGTGTTCCTTCAAGAAATCTATATTTACCTAAAGTCCCTGATAGTTTGGAGGGCCACAGGAGGTTAACTGAGAGCAGCCCTCACTTCTTGAGATCCACCTGATTTGGGGTAGCTTCTGTCCTCTTTTTGGTGTTTGGTACATAAATATTTGTTGACCAAATAATACGCACCAAATATAAGTTATGTGTCAGGTACTGGGCATATAATATCACATTTAACTTTCACAATGGAAAGAAGAAAAGGACGGAATTACAGCACCTTCCTCCGTGGTAGCATTTTATTTTTAATCTACATGTATACAGTAATAGAAATACAGTATAGAAATCAATTATTTCTATAGTGAAATAATAGAGAACATTTCAGTTACACTCACCTGGAGTGCTGCCGGTCTGCAGCAGCAGATGTTTCTGTGGTCCTCCTTTGTATCTTACCTTATTTTTCTGCCACAGTGCTTATTTGAAACTGTAATTCAATGGATTCTACATACACAACTCACACTTGCCTCAGAAATGATCACTGATATTGCCTCAGAAATGATCACTGATAAAGTACAGTAAAGCCTGATCAACCAGCAGATGTGGACAATAACGAGGGAACTAGTTACTCCAATCTACTTAGCCGAGTATTAATTCAGGTCTGAAGATAACTAGGCCAGTGCTCTTTTAACCAAAGCACTAGGCCTGCATGAATGACTGCTTCTAAAAGAGCACAATTTTTTGTTTGTCTTTGGCTGCTGCTGCTGCTAAATCGCTTCAGTCGTATCTGACTCTGTGCGACCCCATAGACGGCAGCCCACCAGGCTCCACCATCCCTGGGATTCTCCAGGCAAGAACACTGGAGTGGGATGCCATTGCCTTCTCCATTGTCTTTGGCTAGAGAAAGGTAAAGAAAAGGGTAAGAAATGCTGTTTACAAATGGTTATCTCNGACGGCAGCCCACCAGGCTCCACCATCCCTGGGATTCTCCAGGCAAGAACACTGGAGTGGGATGCCATTGCCTTCTCCATTGTCTTTGGCTAGAGAAAGGTAAAGAAAAGGGTAAGAAATGCTGTTTACAAATGGTTATCTCAACTGGTTCAAATACTGAGATGGACATATTTTAAGAGCATCATTTCAGTATTGAGGCTGATTATCTCTTGAGTAGAAGATGAACACCCAGACCTTTACCACTGTACTTGAGCTTAAGAGTTTCTCGTCTCCTTCGAGGTTTTTCCTCTATGAGCTCCACTTCTGTCATCCATCCTATTTAATCCTAAGTCTACTTCTAAAGCAACCACATTTGGCACTAGAATCAACACAACACATTCATTTTAATCTAGGTATTAATTCAATTCTAACACTAATGAATGTGTAGAACACTGCAACACCAAACCCACATATTTGGTTAGTTAGTGGAAGCTACCAGAGAGTCTCGCAGCTAAAAGAAGATTTACAACTACCTTTAGGAATTTTTCCACTTTCTATCTGAGTCTTTCTCCTCATGGAAAATCAAATGTGTAAAGAATTCGACCTACACAAAATTCACAGGATGTCTACCATCACAATCCTCCTCGATAAAAGGAAAGTATAAGAAATCCATCATGTCTAAGATATTGAAGGGGCTGGGAAAGGAAAGCCATGAAGAAACAAACAAACTGGCTGCATTACACACAGTGGAATTACTCTAGTGGAAATCTAGCCTCTCTAAAATTCAATATCTAAAAGTTTCTCTTTCCACAAACAACTACTGACTGTACACATTTAATTTTTATTTTACTTGAAACATTCTGACAAACAGCAAACAGAGAATTACAGAATAGTGAATGAAGAATACATTGAAGGTAAGTAATAGACATTGGGAATGGCAGTACTGGGAACGAAGGTCTGACAGTACAGTGAAAGCTCAGAAATTATAGGAGATGGAAATACAGAATTACAGAAGACAAAAGATATTAAAGCTATCACAATTTAAGAGTAAATAACATTTTATAGAAAACTGGATTAATTGTAAAACATGATTTTTCTTCCTTAAAAATTTTCTTAAGCAAATTACAAACATGTTAGAATGAAAGAATCTAAGAGTTACAAAGGGCTTTAATTATCATACCATCTAATCCAGTCTATTTTACAGATAAGGAAAGAGAAGCCCAGTGAGTAGCTTTGCCTGGCCAGTAACCACTTAAAAGATTTTCATACTTATAGAATATATGTTCATTTTCATTTCATTATATATTCTGTCATTTACCAAACAGTAACTAAAAGAGACATTAGAGTCTAAACTCTGAACCCAGCTGTCACTTTGTAGATTGTTGCAAAAGGGACACATTAAAGGTAAAAAGCACTACTTTAAAAAAAAAGTGAATTCCTCATTTAGCTTTAAAATAACACCCATTCTTACAAAATTATTCTATATGGTAGGCAAACTGTAGTCATAGACTGAAAAAAACTATGCTAACATAGTTATAAGAGATTAGACCTTTTTATAACCCTTAATCTGTACCATTTTAAAGGGACTTACTTATATACACAAACAAAATACTTTTATAATATACTCCTTCCTAACACTGTCTTAGTGAGGAATTAGAATATTAACTATATGCTATGACCTTTTGATATTTTTAGCTATATATTTATAATCTGGGGGGACACCAAAATATTAGTTTAAAAGAAGCCAAAATTTACCAGTGCCTCAAGTTATCTTTATGAGTTTATACTGTACCACGTGTAAAGTAACCATGACACAAAATCAATGTAATAGAATGAGTGCCTATTATGTATAAAATGTTTAAATTGTTTGGCTGGACATAATCAGGTCAAATTTAAAATCTGTTACTTCAATTCCAAATAATGTGGTAATACATTATTCCAAAATTTTTTGGAACCTGGTGGCCCATTTTCTAAAAGTTTTGACTGCACTGGTATTTTGAACCTCTGTACTCCATGCCCTTTCCCCTTTCCCTCCCTGTTAGTAGTAAACTTTTTTGGATGTGTTCTATCTTTGTCATATTTCCCAGCTCCTCTGATTTTGCTCACTTTGGATTCCCTTCCCCCACCCTTTCTTCCCTGCCTTCCATTTTCCTCATTACCTGTCTCCTGGCACTTTCCCTTCTCTTCCTCATCGTTCTCATCTTCTTCCTTCTCCTCTTCTCTCCCATTCTCTTTCCTCTTCCCCACTGCCCCCTCCTTCTCTTCCCTTTCTGTGCCTTCCCTCTCTCTCTCCTCCTCTCCTTCCTCTTCTCCCTCTCCTCCTAGCCCCTCCCCCTCTTTCTCACCTTCTCCTTCCTTCTCTTCTCCCTCCTCTTCCTCTCCTTCCCCCTCTTCTCCTTCCACCTCTCCCTCCTCCTCTCCTTCTCCCTCTTCTAACTCTTCTTCCCCCTCTCCTTCTTCTTCTTCCTCTCCCTCATCCCCTCCCCCCTCCTCTTCTTCCTCTCCTTCCTGCTCCCCATCCCCTTCCTCCTCTCCCTCGCCATCCCCTTCCTCCTCTCCCTCGCCATCCCCTTCCTCCTCTCCCTCGCCATCCCCTTCCTCCTCTCCCTCGCCATCCCCTTCCTCCTCTCCCTCGCCATCCCCTTCCTCCTCTCCCTCGCCATCCCCTTCCTCCTCTCCCTCGCCATCCCCTTCCTCCTCTCCCTCGCCATCCCCTTCCTCCTCTCCCTCGCCATCCCCTTCCTCCTCTCCCTCGCCATCCCCTTCCTCCTCTCCCTCGCCATCCCCTTCCTCCTCTCCCTCGCCATCCCCTTCCTCCTCTCCCTCGCCATCCCCTTCCTCCTCTCCCTCGCCATCCCCTTCCTCCTCTCCCTCGCCATCCCCTTCCTCCTCTCCCTCGCCATCCCCTTCCTCCTCTCCCTCGCCATCCCCTTCCTCCTCTCCCTCGCCATCCCCTTCCTCCTCTCCCTCGCCATCCCCTTCCTCCTCTCCCTCGCCATCCCCTTCCTCCTCTCCCTCGCCATCCCCTTCCTCCTCTCCCTCGCCATCCCCTTCCTCCTCTCCCTCGCCATCCCCTTCCTCCTCTCCCTCGCCATCCCCTTCCTCCTCTCCCTCGCCATCCCCTTCCTCCTCTCCCTCGCCATCCCCTTCCTCCTCTCCCTCGCCATCCCCTTCCTCCTCTCCCTCGCCATCCCCTTCCTCCTCTCCCTCGCCATCCCCTTCCTCCTCTCCCTCGCCATCCCCTTCCTCCTCTCCCTCGCCATCCCCTTCCTCCTCTCCCTCGCCATCCCCTTCCTCCTCTCCCTCGCCATCCCCTTCCTCCTCTCCCTCGCCATCCCCTTCCTCCTCTCCCTCGCCATCCCCTTCCTCCTCTCCCTCGCCATCCCCTTCCTCCTCTCCCTCGCCATCCCCTTCCTCCTCTCCCTCGCCATCCCCTTCCTCCTCTCCCTCGCCATCCCCTTCCTCCTCTCCCTCGCCATCCCCTTCCTCCTCTCCCTCGCCATCCCCTTCCTCCTCTCCCTCGCCATCCCCTTCCTCCTCTCCCTCGCCATCCCCTTCCTCCTCTCCCTCGCCATCCCCTTCCTCCTCTCCCTCGCCATCCCCTTCCTCCTCTCCCTCGCCATCCCCTTCCTCCTCTCCCTCGCCATCCCCTTCCTCCTCTCCCTCGCCATCCCCTTCCTCCTCTCCCTCGCCATCCCCTTCCTCCTCTCCCTCGCCATCCCCTTCCTCCTCTCCCTCGCCATCCCCTTCCTCCTCTCCCTCGCCATCCCCTTCCTCCTCTCCCTCGCCATCCCCTTCCTCCTCTCCCTCGCCATCCCCTTCCTCCTCTCCCTCGCCATCCCCTTCCTCCTCTCCCTCGCCATCCCCTTCCTCCTCTCCCTCGCCATCCCCTTCCTCCTCTCCCTCGCCATCCCCTTCCTCCTCTCCCTCGCCATCCCCTTCCTCCTCTCCCTCGCCATCCCCTTCCTCCTCTCCCTCGCCATCCCCTTCCTCCTCTCCCTCGCCATCCCCTTCCTCCTCTCCCTCGCCATCCCCTTCCTCCTCTCCCTCGCCATCCCCTTCCTCCTCTCCCTCGCCATCCCCTTCCTCCTCTCCCTCGCCATCCCCTTCCTCCTCTCCCTCGCCATCCCCTTCCTCCTCTCCCTCGCCATCCCCTTCCTCCTCTCCCTCGCCATCCCCTTCCTCCTCTCCCTCGCCATCCCCTTCCTCCTCTCCCTCGCCATCCCCTTCCTCCTCTCCCTCGCCATCCCCTTCCTCCTCTCCCTCGCCATCCCCTTCCTCCTCTCCCTCGCCATCCCCTTCCTCCTCTCCCTCGCCATCCCCTTCCTCCTCTCCCTCGCCATCCCCTTCCTCCTCTCCCTCGCCATCCCCTTCCTCCTCTCCCTCNCTCTCCTTCCTGCCATCTCCCCTCTTCTAACTCCTCCCCCTCCCCCTCCTGCTCTTCCTCCTCTTTCTCTTTCCCTTCTTCTTTCTCCTTGTCTTTCTCTTCTTCCCCTTCCTCCTCACCTGCCTCCTCCTCTCCCTCCCCACCTCCTTGCTCCCTCTCTCCTGCCTCTTTCCTCCCTGTGCTTCCTTCCTGCTGGTGGCCCTGTCCCCTCTCCTTTTGTTGTTCCTCCTCCTCCAGGTCTTTCTCTCTCTTACCCAGGGTCTCTATTACTCCCTCTCCCATGCCTTCCCCCTCTTCTCCTTCCTCACTTTCTGTTCTACTTCTTGGTTCCACTTCTGAATTACCTTCCTTCCTGATTCCCTCACCTCCACCTTCAGGCATGTGTTCTGCCTCTCCCCCTAGCTCTCCCTTGCCTTCACTCACCTCAGCTCTGTCTGTAAGGTCATCTAACAGGAGTTCTGCTTCCTCTTTCTCTTTTTCTCCACACTTCTCCTCATTTGCCTCTATCTCTTGCTCCTCTATTCCACTTCCTTCTGAATTGTCTTCTTCCTGTTCCTCTGGGATCCTTGATAAGCGATGACACTTAAACTCATATTTTGCCATGATTCTGGATAGCCTGTGTTTGGCCTCTTCATGTCTTTGTTCAATAAATTTTCTGCTATACCACAAATTTTGATTAGTTTCCACTTCATCATCCTCTTTCTCGTCATTGCTAAATTCTATTGACTCAGGCTGCTGGAAACCATCAGCTATATTTTGCTGACTCTCACTTTCACCTTCCAAATAACTGTCTTCCTCCTCTATAGATGCTTGTTCACTGTCAAAGATCGTATCTTGCTTGTTCCCTTTACTTTCCTTAACAAAATCTTTATCTTCTTCATCCTCAATATTCATGTCTCTATTTGATAAGTCATCAAAATACATATCAATATTTTTTCTATTCTCTTCAGTTTTTCTTATATCCTTCAGATCTGTCATTTTCACCAGATCAGTTTCCACCTCAGAGACTATTTCTTTTGCTTTTGAATCCTTCTGACTTTGCCCTTCATCACTTTCCTTTTCTATTTCCGCACTATTAAGTGGATAGACACCACGCTTATTTTCATGTCTAAAGGTCCCTTCTTGCAAACCCTCTGCACTGGTGCTGGTCTGAGGACTTTGCTGGTCTGAGTCATTATCTACGTCCTCATCTGAAAATGCTTCCATAGATATACTTGCTGGCATCACATACATTCCTTGTGCCAAAAGTTGTTTATATACTCTCCCTTCTGTCACTTTTGGGGACATCTCTTCATTTTCATATTCATTACTATCATCACTTTCAGTATAAGTTGTATGCTGCTTCGGTTTCTCAATTATTTCTTGTTTCTGTAAATTTTTTGAAGTAATCGTCATACTACTATTAGTTGATAAAGGTAACTTATTTATTACAAAATACCAAGATTTTCCATTATCATAAATTTCACTTGGAGAATTAAAATGCCCAATTTTACCAGACATTTTCCTCACTTTTTTTTTTGAGGGGGAGGGGGATAATTTATGCCATTCTCTGTCTGTGGAGCATCTAATTTTGATTCAGTAACATGACTCTGTGTTTAACTTTCAAATTTACCACCTGCCTTAACTTTGCCATTACTCACAGTACCAATATTTATTCTCTGCCCCTTTTCTTAATCTGAATCAATTCTTAAATATATTTCCAGACTTATTTTGAAAAATACTGTTAAAAAATGCACACTTTTCTACTTTCCCTATTGTTTTGTCAAATTTTGATTGGTCTTTTGAGTCCATAAAATTCTGAAAATGAAAGAAACTAAATGAAAATATGAATTTTTAAAAAACCTGAAATAAGAAAAATTTATTTCTAGAGGAAAAAAATCTGAAAATTACAATGAAATGTTTTTAACAATACACTACATAATAATGAATATATTTTTCTTTTCTAAACAAAATCTTTTGAGTTTTCAAATTTTTGACCCTCTTCCTTTTATTTGCTATTCTTTAATTATAATAATTTGCATACATAAAAACTATGAGAAAAATACTTAAAGCAAAATATAAAATTTTATTAAAATTTTATAAACTTCTATAAAAACTTATATAATGAAACACTGAAGTTTTAATGATACATTAAGAATATGAAATTAATTTATTGCTTTACAAAATAAGGCAAATCAAATTGTTGATCTAAATTCTATAAGCTAATGGACTGAAATAGCTGATGAATTTGAGTCTCTAGATAGTAAAAGCTCACTAAATCAAGTTTTATAAATTATAAAGAGTGCTAGATGCAGGAAGAGGTCATTTTTTGCTAAACAAATTATTAAAACAGCACAAGTTAAAAATATATAGAAATACTATAATAAATCTTTTTTATTCACTAAAGTTGGCTTGGTAGGGCCTCTACATAAAAGGACTAAATGAAATATAATATATATATTAGTTTAAAAGAAAATGCTTTCCTTTTCTGTTTGTTCTTGGTCTCTTCTTTAAAAAGTCACAATTCTTTTAACAGCCCTAAGACAGAGGCCCACCTGCCAGAAATGATTTCTAAATGCATGCGCCTTTATTTCTTTAGCACAAAAAAGCAGCACAGAAGAGGCAGAGCCCAGAGTCTAAGAGGAAGGAAAGACACACAAAAGATGTCTGCTTGGAAGTACAGTCAAGTCAACAAATCAGTTAGTCACTGAGCTTTGACAACTGTGTTAGGAAAGAAGCTCTTCCATTTTCAAAAAGAATGCTGTTACTCAATAAGGATTGGCACTAAATTTGTAGAATTTACAGAGATTCTCTTGCATTTCAGTGACTTTGATTTTAAGAATTTTTAGTCTAACAATGTGGCAAAGGTACTAGAAATATAAATGAAATGTTTTCTGTAGGCTTTGTCCTTCAATTAGCCTTTCTCCAATTTCTATTTCTAATACTGAACACTTCATCATTTCACCTCACTGGTCCTTCAAGCCAGAAAATGTAAATAATTTCAGGACAGGCTTTTATCTCTCCAGGGTTGTGAAAAACCAGAATATTCCCTCCTCTTCTATTCATTTGCTATTCATTAAAAGTCTCTATCACTCATGCATGGTTTCTGACTAATTTCCAAATGTTTAATTTTGTTTTTATGCTACCAATTCTTGATAAATTAAAGCCTATTCCAAACATTATAAAAGCAATTATCAAATATTTTAACTAAACACTACAAAACTTTAGAACTAGAAAAGAGGTTAATATCATCCTATAAGGTCAGCAAGGTAACTCAACCAAAGTCATACTCAAACAAAGTGTGAGAGGCACTCAGAAAAAACTGTAGCCTCTTCCAACACTTAAGAATGGTCATAAATATCCTTTGCCTTGACGGCAACAAAGTATGGATATTGTCACTTATTAATGACTCCAAAGAACAAATTTCAGCAGTGAAATTCTGCCAGTCTTGTTGTATCACAGAAAATACATACCAACAAAAAGCCCAAATGGAAACTATACATATTGTATCCCCATCTTTTAAATCCTAAAGTAAGTGAATACTTACCTTTCTTGAGTTCGTTCCAGAAACCTTTCAAGAAAAATATAAACAATGTAAACTATTCTTCCCACCATAGTGAAAATAACTCTCTGTATCATACCTTTTGCTTTTGAATTGGCGATAATTTTAGTTTTTCATTGGAATTCAGGTGCAACATGTGTGTCTGAAATAAATTTTTAAAAATATGTTCTAAAAAAATAAAGATTATATAACTGATTATATACTTATACATATGATTATAGATTTATATATCATTATATGTTAATTTAAAATGCATATAAATAAAATACAAAACAGTTCAGACAATCATATAATCAACTTTCAATTGCATAATAATAATGTGAGGGCTGAAATTAATTTTATAGTACTTAATCTATACTTCACTAAATCTGAGTTTAAAATAATAAATGAAACCAAGACAAAAACAAAAAGCTTTTTTCTATGTATCTAATGGCTTAGGAAGTACACATACACAGACATACAAATACAAATATATGAGGAACTAAAACTCAAATTTGTATCTATATTGCACAAATAGGAAAGCCAGTACCATATTTAAGACATCAGCAGTTTCTCCAAGGCTTTCTGAATCCTCTGCTGAAAGACTGTCTGTATCTTTCTCTTTGGTCATTTTATGTTGAAAATAATCTGAATGATTAACAGAGAAAAGATAGAACCAGGTTTCAACAGAAAAGTGAAAGACAACTAGACAATAAACAGAAATTATTCTGCAATATAAAAGTACAGTTATAATTTTACTAATAGGTCAGTTGGTAAAGAAGCCGCTTGCAATACAGAAGACCCTAGTTTGATTCCTGGGTGTGGAAGATCTGCTAGAGAAGGGGTAGGCTACCCACTCTGGTATTCTGGCCTGGAGAATTCCATGGACTATTAAAACTCTTCAGTTCTGCTCCTTTGTTCTATGTGATTGTTGTTATCCTTGTATAATCCAGCAGTGACTGTAATAGTGCCTTAATCATAACAAGAATTTAGGAATTTATTCAAGAAATGATACCAAGCAGCCTATAACCTGACATACTATGCAGAATGGTTTAAAATATGCTTTAACAGAGCTAGGTAAACAAATGTACATCTGACATCTGAGCTCATAGCCACCTTAACTTCATTTCTGTCTAAACAAATCACTTTTATACTTAATGGGGAGCCAACCAGCTTGAACTTAAAAAAGAATAATAGGTTTTGACGGAAAAATCTATCAGATTTCTTTCAACAGAAAAGAGATGTTAGATAGGAAACTTCTTTATATCTTGCATTAAAGGAACAGGAGAATGATTTTATAGGTTTTAGGAGTCCACTGTGGCTCCTTTGCCTGTGTGTGAAAGGGCTTTCTTGGTGGCTCAGGTAGTAAAGAATCTGCTTGCAGTGCAGGAGATCCTGGGTTTGATCCTCGGATCGGGAAGATTCCCTGGAGAAGGGAATGACAACCTACTCCAGTATTCTTGCCTAGAGAATTCCATGGATAGAGGAGCCTAGTGGGCTACAGTCCATGGGGTCACAAAGAGTCAGATACGACTTTGCCTGTGTGTACTGAACTGTAACTTCCTCCAATTTTAAAGGAAAACTGGAGAAGGAAATGGCAACCCACTCCAGTATTCTTGCCTGGAGAATCCCAGGGACGGGGGAGCCTGGTGGGCTGCCATCTCTGGGTCGCACAGAGTCGGACACGACTGAAGCGACTTAGTAGTAGTAGTAGTAGTATATAGTCCATGGGGTCACAAAGAGTCTGACACAACTGAGTGACCTTCACTTTCTTTCACTTTCAAAGGTCCTTTAACCTCATATTAAGGGAACTGAACAGAATTCATTCACAGTGATAGCAGGTTTTAAAATCTTTCTGAAAATTTAAAGACCCTGACACTGATAAGATAACAACTGTTTCATTCATATGAACAGAGAAACATTATTCCTTTGGGATAAATACTACCACATATCAAGCACTATGATAGCCAGTTCCCAAAAGATCCCCATCAACTTATACCCTCCTGCTATGCATACATTTGTGTAGCTCCCTTCCACATTTTACCAGGTTGGTCTGTATGGCCAATAAAATAAGCAGATCAATTTTATGTTACTGTGGCTTATGTCTCGGTCCTCTCTCTCTCTCTCTCTCTCTGATCACATGCTCTGGGGGAAGCCATGCTATCAGTATACCCAAGGAGAAGCCCACGTGATGAAGAAGTCCAGCCTCCTGCCAACAGCCACGTGAGTGAACTTGCAAGAGGAGCATGAAACATCCTGAACCAGAATCACTCAGCTATACTGGTCCTGGATTCTTGACCCTTAAAAACTGTGTGAGATAGTAAATGTTTGTTGTTTTAGCCTTAAGTTTTAGGGTCATTGCTTATGTAGCAAGAGAAAAATAGTACGAAGACCTAGAAACTGTCACAGAAAACCATAAGATTATTACATTAGAAAGCAGATAATGAAAAGTTACAAGCTTCATTTGGCCTTACATTTTTCTCAATTACTATATCCCCATTTAGCACATATATACATATTTGAGAGGAGCTCCTTAATGAAGTCTTCACTGAAAATGCCAGTCCACAGTGCTCTCTCCCTTATAAATTCATTCAATTCCAATGAATGAATAATCAGTTTGTCTTCATTCCATGTGAGGTATTAGGTAGGGGATATCAACTTAAGTAACTGCTAAATCTTAATGAACTTATAGTCTAGAAGGGAATACAAAATATGTGATATAGGAGAATGAGAAATCCCATCCAAATGTGGGAGATCAGGAAATTTTTCACTAAGGAGTTACAGGGAAGGATGAATGAGTAGAATTCTGAGAGGTAGGGATGGAGGTAAATGGGGAAGAAAATAAGTGTAGTGCTAACAGAAGCTATGGAACGGCTGCCCTGAAAGTTTACCATGTGCTTGTATAAAAGGCTTTTATACATGTCTGGTTAACTCCATGATAATAAGAGAGGTAGTGTTATATCCCCATTTCACAAATGAATACATTAAGGTTCAGTGACTCTTTTGGTGTCAAGTGTCAATCTCAAGTCTGCCTGGACTTTATAGGTTTTCCACTCGGTCTGACTATGAAGAGCTTCAGTTTGATCAACATCAGATAAACTTTTTCTGTAAAAGGCCACACAGTTAACATTTTAGGCTTTGTGGCCATATGGTCTCTGTCCTAATAATCAAACTCTGCCACTGAAGTGTGAAAGTAGCCACAGACAATTCATAAATGAATGGTTTTAAGAAAAAGGCTACTGAGAGATGAAGCTGGAAAAGCAAGTGGGAGTTACATGGGATATTTACATTTATTTAAAAAAAGACTAGGGATCCTCTGAAGACACTGGAGCAGATGGGAACTAAACAGCACCTGAAGGAGATTAACAAAGAAAAGTATGAACCAGGACAGACTGGAGATGGCAGAGAGGAAGTTTAGAAAATAGTATATTGTTTAAGGTCATGGTCTCAGCCTTATGCTTGACTGAGAAAACAGAAGTCATCAGACCTGATCTGTTTTATCTTCTCACCAACAAACGTACACATTTACCCATATTTTCCTGTTAAAATGTAGGATGTGTCTTTCCTCTTAACAAAGACTGTTCTGTATGCCAGCCCCTCCTGTCTTCTCAAGAGCTTTGCACCTTTGGTTACACTCTCTCTTCTCCTGTGCTGCCAGTCCTCTGGAACTACTGGTCATGTCTATTAGCATACAAATACGCTCTCATATTTCCCACTCCCTCCACATCTCCCTCGAGCTCCCTCTAGCCGCCCCATTTCTCTGCTCCTCTTCATGACCAAAATAGGCAAAAGAACTATCTACACACTTTATCGCCCCTTCACTTCCTCGTTTCCCCTTCATGCCTCAACTTTTAACACTCTGCCTTCTGTTCTGATCTTTCCCTGGAACTACTCTTGTCAGGATCACCAAAAATGTCCATGATGCCAGATCCATGGGATGCTTCTTTGCACTCCTTTTTCTTGAGCTTGGAGCAGTACTTTGAATTTGTGACCCTACTCTCTCCTCATCTTCCTCCTCCTGCCCTACTGGCTGATAAGGTTGAGAAAAGTGGCTTTGCTGGTCCTCCCTCTCCTACCCTATAAGCATCAGACAGTCTCAAAGCAAAATGCTGAGCCCTCTTTTCTTCCTGCTATACTCTCTATAGTGATGTCACCAACTTCCATGAATTATAAATACCATCTCCATGTTGATGGTTTCCAAATTTCTATCTCTTTGTCCAGATCTCTATTCTGAATGTTATACTTTCATTTTCAACAGCCTGCTTGATAGGTCTGCTTGGATGCCTCACAGGGATCTCAAAGTCAGTTTTTAACTTTTTTCCTTCAAAGCAGTCAACCATCCTCCTGCCTACACATCTATGTGTAATTTATTAACAAGTTTAACAAGTTCACCTGGTTCTATGTCTAAAATGTATTTTCCATGGGCTCCTTTTTATATCCACTGTGAACACCTTAGGTCTGTACACCATCATCTCTTGCAAAAGGCTCTGAAGTTTTCTTCCCACCTCTAGTCTGGTATCCCTGCATCCACATGTAGGCAAAAATGATCATCTTAAAACATAAATGGGATTGGAGCACATTACTCCACTGTTTAAAATCCCTTAATGACTTTCTATTACACTTAAGAAAAACACTCAAATCACTTAGGCCTCTCATGGTCTATAAAACCATGAATATAGTTTTGCTGTCTCTTTTTCCAACATCATCTTGTCCTGTCTTTTCCTTCACTCACTTTCTCTTCAATCCCGATGATCTTCTTTCCTTTTCCCATAGACTGCCTTTAACTACATTATTTTATTTGCCTAGAATAGACACATCCTCTCTCTTTGTGTGGTTATTTTCTTATCCTTTGTTTTAGCTTAAATGTCACCTTCTCATCTATGTCTTCCCTAACCTCCTTATCTCCATAAGAAACATTGAAGTCCGCAAATAATTTAGAAAAAGTCACATTATATGTTGGATGTGTGCTCAGTCAGTCGTGTCTGGCTCAGTGTGACCCCAAGGACTGTAAACTGTCAGGCTTCTCTGTCCATGGAATTTTGTAAGCAAGAATACTGGAGTGGTTTGCCATTTCCTCCTCCAAGGATACAACTTCAAAATACTTCTTATTAAGTTTGTTTTAGTAAACAGTCACAAGAAGATAAGGGATGGCTTTTCCTTTTACTCTAAAAAATTCTATCTTCACAATCTAATCTCTGGAAGTGGCAAACAACTTGCCCCAAACCATAAACTTCTCTTTTCCTTGCACACACTGTTGTCAGAATCTACTTTTCCCATGTACAGGGCTAAAGAGTACCAGTGATTCTTATCTCCAAAGGAAACACAAAAGTTGTGATGAGATGTAAGAAACCCTGCTCCTTATCAGGGTCCTAGATGTAGGGAATATTTCATTCCCATGGTCCCCAGTTCTTGCCTGAGTTCCTGATCCTTTGTTACCTCAACCTTTTCTGTAGGTTCCTGAGCCCAAAGATATTAAAATGATCTGTCCCACTGTTTTTAATTCCAGATGCCTAGATTATCTTCTTAATTCCAAACCTACTGCTTACTCTGGTTTCTTAGTCCTGGCTTCCTGCCCTGTCCCTATCATCTGAGCACATGCCATGCGGCAACATAAACACATTCCTAAGATACATATAGTTAATAAATGTTGGAGCTGGCATCTGCTCCCAGATCAGTTGGACTCTACATCCCATACTCCTAACCATGATGCTATATTGCTTAAATACATAACTTCACATAGGGCCAGAAGACCTGTATGCAAATCCTGTTCATTTCCTTTGTAAAACTGAGTGACCTTGGGCAAGTCACTCAATCTCTTCAAGCCTTGTTTTTCTCTTATGTAAAAATGAAGAATCTAACTCCCACCTATTTTGGGTTGCTTCTGCATTTAAAGGTGATAATGTAAGAGAAGGTGATATGTATGTTATACACTGCTCTATAAAGATATGCTGCTGTCATCACATGGGATTTTTAAGGTCATCAGAGATGCTTTCTATTAGTCAGAGTATTCCTGGATTTGAGTTCAAATGAGATGTCAGTCTCTAGGAAGAAAACAACTTAAGTGGAGAAAAAAACATCTGAAGATGAACATGAAAACAGTAGGAATAAACGGTACATTTCCTCTGGGAGCAAGCAGAGTATCAAACGTTACCTGGTTCCATTGGGGGCATAGAGTTCTCATTTTCACGTATCGTTTTCTCTAGCAGGTTACTTGCAGACATAGAGAAAGGAATTAAGTGAGGCGAAAAACAAATGGGCTGTGGGGAAGTCCCTTCAACTGGAGGTAGTGTTCCTGTCATTCGAAGAGAGTCTGGGGATTTCTCCTTTAAAGCAAACAGATTAAATAAACTGTTAGATGATGTTATATACTTAATATTGATGTAAACTACCTTGAGGGTGCAAAAACTATTGAAGAGAGAGACTTCAAACTGGCCAATGTCCTATAATGTTCACTCTTTAATAATCCCCAAGGGCTCAAAAATGTTTTGTTTTGTTGCCTCTGTGTCTAAGTTGCTCTAAATCATCAGTCTGTAGGTATGTTTTTCACAAGATGGGGAAAAGTGTATGTGTGTTTTCTCTGCCTTCCCTGAAAAAAAAAGTTACTCAGGAAAACACAAACCAACTACAAAATACTTACAGGATATTTCTTAATTGTTCCATATATACTTTTTCATAATAAAAAGCCAAATGTAACTTTTTACCTCTAAAGGCATACATTTGGGAATTTAAAGCAATTTTTATTAAAAAAAGAATGTCTCCTTTAAAAATTACTTGGGATTTTACTTTTTAAAATATAAGTGTCATTGTTATGATCATTTTAAAGCACAGAATGAGAATCCCTAAATTTAATTAAGAAAGAACATTCCCTCTCAACCCAAAGTCCTTATTTTTTGTTTTCAACCTTTCATTATTTATAATATATAACCTTTCACTGCTCGTGAGGTATTAGCTTTAAAAGACAAAACCAAAATAGAAGTCAATTCACATATGGTTGAGACAACAATTTAGCAGTACCACTGTCTACAAAGGTTAACTATGATCATTTCAACTTTCTAATTTGTTTGTTTAACAGTTTAGTTCTGAGTTTTCTTTAAAAGTTTGTAAGCCATTAATTCTAATCATTTTATATAGTAAATTTATCTAAGAAGACCCTTCTTTGGTTTAAAGAAAAAAATAAATTTGTTTTCTCCCAGTTTTCTTTGCAGCACAAGACAGTGTTATATAGAACAGGTCACAACGTACCCTCTTTCTACGGCGCACACGTGCTGATAAAGATCTCTGCAGTATGTTTTCTAAAGGCGGATCACTGATGGGCACATATATAGCTGAAGGTAGGCAATAATCATCGATTTCATCTGACTCAATGTCTTCTGCCATACCAAGTCGTGGAGTGGCAAAAACTAGCATGTGACATCCACCACAAGCAACCTGCAGCATAAATTCATGGGTAAATTAATCGACATTGGCTTCAAACACAAATGGGTTTTTAACAGTTTTTACCTACAAAACATTAACTTAGCAGTAGACTTCCTAGACTGAATGATTGAATCTCTCTTTCTCCCTCCACACACACACACACACACACACACACACACAACACATGAGTTACAATATATATTCTTTAAAAACTATTACTGAAAATTAGGCCAGATTTAATACATCATTTTATTTTCAACTGAATATATAGTATAGAGAAAAAACTATTTGGCACATTATATTTCTCTTTACAAGTTAGAAAAGGCTATTTTAATCTTGGAGCAACACTGCTGCTGCTGCTGCTGCTAAGTCACTTCAGTCGTGTCCGACTCTGTGTGACCCCATAGACGGCATCCCACCAGGCTCCCCCATCCCTGGGATTCTCCAGGCAAGAATACTGGAGTGGGTTGCCATTCCCTTCTCCAATGCATGAAAGAGAAAAGTGAAAGTGAAGTCGCTCAGTCTGTCCGACTGTTAGCGACCCCATGGACTGCAGCCCACCAGGCTACTCCGTCCATTGGATTTCCAGGCAAGAGTACTGGGGTGGGATGCCATTGCCTTCCCCGTGGAGCAACACTAACAACTTGAAAAAAATCAGAGAAGTTCTACTTAAAAATAAGGGACCCATGGGTCATGTCAATGTATGGCAAAAACCATCACAATATTGTAATTATCCTCCAATTAAAATAAATAAATTAATAAATTATTTAATTGGAATTTTTTTTTGTATATGAATGTTTATTCATAATTGCCCAAAGCTGGAAACAACCCTAATGTACTTAACTGGTGAAAGGATAAGCAGACTGTGGTCCATACAATGAACAGTAGTTATGGCAATACACAGCAATACAAAGGAACAACCCACAATGTGAATGAATTTCAAATGCATCATGCCAAGTGAAAGAAAAGAGACTCAAAAGTTACATACTATGGTGATCTGTGGTCAATGATCTTTGATGTCACTACTACAACTCACTGAAGACTCAGATAATGAGCTGCTGCTGCTGCTAAGTCACTTCAGTCGTGTCCGACTCTGTGCGACCCCATAGACGGCAGCCCACCAGGCTCCCCCATCCCTGGGATTCTCCAGGCAAGAATACTGGAGTGGGTTGCCATTTCCTTCTCCAATGCATGAAAGAGAAAAGTGAAAGTGAAGTCGCTCAGTCTGTCCGACTGTTAGCGACCCCATGGACTGCAGCCCACCAGGCTACTCCGTCCATTGGATTTTCCAGGCAAGAGTACTGGGGTGGGGTGCCATTGCCTTCCCCGTAATTGGAATTTTAAAAAAAAGAAATAAGGGACCAAGAATACATCAGTCTCTTGGGATAAACATGTCTTCAAGCCTTTCTCTTTACGTGAAGGTTTCTTAAGTTTAATGCTTAAAAGTCCCAAGAGCAAAATGCAATCATGCACAATGGTGAAAGAATGAAAAACGTAATCAACATCTTAAGGACTTTAAGAAATAAGTAATCTTCAATAAAACGCTTAAAAAAACATTGTGTAGTGTTTACAATATAGAGACTTCCGGTATCTTCATAGAGTTCTACATTACAACATAGAATAGCATACTCTGAACCTTTCCTTCATAATATTTCCAAAGTTAAAATTGATCTGTTTTATGTATAGCATTTTTAAAAAATTATCTTCCCCATAAGATTATACAGGGGCTTCCCTGGTGGCTAGATTATAAAGAATCTGTCTGAAATGCAGGAGACCCAGATTCAATCCCTGGGTTGGAAAGATCCCCTGGAGAAGGGAATGGCAACCCACACCAGTATTCTTGCCTAGAGAGTCCCATGGACAGAGGAGCCTGGTGGAATACAGTCCATGGGGTTGCAAAGAGTCGGACACAACTGAGCAACCAACATACACACACAAGATTATAAGCTCAGTGAGTGAGAATCTGGTCTCAGTGTTCATCATTGCATGCTCTGTATTTCTCAACCTCAGTCCAGTATTTTGTACCAAGCAGGTATTCATCAAATAGGTGTCAAATCACGGAATGGGAAGCGTTCCACAGTATGAGGCTCTGAGCCTTTGGGAAACAAATATCAAGTGATATTGTCAGGGGAAGCACATTGACTGAAACTGCCCACCCTGGCCAGGCACCACAGTAACCATCTACATGAGTTGTTTTACAACAGGAGGTCCTGCTAAGGAACACAGAACTCATAAGCTACCACCAACCAGAAGAGTTCGGGAAAGGTCAAAAGGAGAAACCACATGTCCGATCACCTCCCAGAATCCTTCTCTCTGGCATCTATCTTGGCTGAACAAGGCATGCACCACCAGGAAGGGCCCTTGAGTCAGAATGACTGGCTAAAGACAACCTGGAAACTAATCCTATCACCATAAAACCTGAGACCATGTGGCAGAGCTATTCTCCTGGGTTCCCTTACCCTACTGCTCTCTGCCTGGGTGCCCTCTCCCAGTAAAATCTCTTGCTTTGTCAGCACATGTGTCTCCTCAGACAATTCATTTCAGAGTGTTAGACAAGAGCCCAGTTTTGGACCCTAGAATAGGTCCCCCTTCCTGTAACAATATTATCATCAGTGTGTGTGTGTGCATGTGTGTGTGTCTGTGGCGTGTGTGCACTCTGTTGCTCAGTCATGTCCGACTCTTTGCAACCCCATGGACTGTAGCCTGCCAGGCTCCTCTGTCTGTGGGATTTTCTAGGCAAAAATACTGGAGTGGACTGCCATTTCCTCTTCCAGGGGATATTCCTGACTCAGGGATCGAACTCAAGTCTCCTGCATATCCTGCATTGCTGGTGGATTCTTTACCACTGTGCCATCTGGGAAGCCCTTATTATCATCACAGACTAAACAAAATTCTCATCTATAACTATAATTGGCAACAACAGAGATATGGTGCCTGATCCGTCAATACTGACACAACACTTTATCCAAATAGCACTTAGCTAAATAAAAGTATTTTCAAAACTTGTCATTTATTATCAGCAGGATTTGAGGGTCTGAATGTTATCTAACCCAACAAACATTTACAGATGACTACTATGAGTGAGGAAAAACACTAGGAAAAGGGCAGATTTTCAGAGTGTTGCGATGTCTGACATTTGGCCTTTAGGACACTAGTGTATTCACTAGATAGAGCCATGTTATTATTTCATTTAAACGTAAAAGGACTCATTTTCTAAGAAATTCCAAAAGAATCAAATATAGGAATATGAACATGTAAACAGAGAAATGTGAGGCCCTTACCAAATGTACTATATACTTCAAAAAATTAGAACACAAAGTGGGAAGGAACTGATTGGCAAAATTCTCCATTCCGAGTCCTAGTTTTCCATATCGACCATCTCCAAAAGTATACAAAAGGCCTGATTCTAAAATGAAAAAAAGAGAGAATTATGAAAGTTACTTTGATGGATCTATTTGTAAACAGCAATTATATTAACTGACATTGCAATTTTCCCCTCATATTCTGCATTGAATTTACTCTGGTCCATTGATGTTTCCACACTTTCTATGGTTTCTGTTGTCCACACATAACATTAGGCAATAGATACCGTGAGAATAAATCACTAGCACTTGGTGGATTGTGAAGTTGAGACCCAGTCCTGCAAGGTGTTGTATGGAGTAGCAGCAATCCAGCATGAGCTCTCATGATAAATACCACCTTTTCAAAGAGAAGGAGATTTTTGTATTCTGACCTTCTACATCCCAATTTATTTTCTTTTTTCCTCAGGTCATTGATTAGGTGAGGGTTTATCAACTCTGGCACTACAGACATTTGAGGTTCGATAATTCCCAACTGTATGGGTTTGTCCTGTGCCTTATGGAATGTTCAACAATATCTATGGCTTCTATCTATTAAATGCCCATACAATACCCCACCTCTGCAACTCTGACAATCAAAAATATCTCCGACATTGCCATGTGTCCCCTGGGGAGACCAAAATACCGCTGCTGCTGCTGCTAAGTCGCTTCAGTCGTGTCCGACTCTGTGTGACCCCATAGACGGCAGCCCACCAGGCTCCACCATCCCTAGGATTCTCCAGGCAAGAATACTGGAGTGGGTTGCCATTTCCTACTCCAATGCATGAAAGAGAAAAGTGAAAGTGAAGTCGCTCAGTCTGTCTGACTGTTAGCGACCCCATGGACTGCAGCCCACCAGGCTACTCCGTCCATTGGATTTTCCAGGCAAGAGTACTGGGGTGGGGTGCCATTGCCTTACCCGCTAGACTAGAGCAATCCTCTCCCTTAATTCTGCTTCAGGGTTGCGGAAAGCTCCTGAAGGAAATGCCATAAACCAACCATGCTGCTTGTTGGGGATACCAATATTGGGGGGGACCCTGTATAGCCGGGACCAAGATAATGATGAGTAATTTTGTCATGTCACCAGTTAATCTTTTTGTCTGTGGCCATAGCAGCTAGTCTGAACCTTCACTCCTCAAGCCTTTCCTTCATACTTTCCATGTCAAGTGAGGTAAGCACCATGGAAGCAGAAATAAAGGAAATGGTGCCAGTACAGGTACAGAGGAGGGGCTCTCCCTCTAATCCAGTGATTAGGAAAGGCTTTCAAACTGAAGCTGAAAGGATTAGGGTTTAGCTACAAGAAGGAGGGAGCAAAGGATTTTTCAGGCAGAGGCCAGCAGTACATATCAAGCACAGAAAGCATAACACAGTCAAGAAGCCGAGAGGCAACCAATGTGTCTGGGAGCACAAAGGGGAGAGTGGGATGAGATGAGTCTGAAGAGGTAAGGAGCCACACCGCAGAGTATCTTATTAGCTCATATTAAGCATTTTTGAACTCTATACTAAGAACAAGTCAAAGTGAAAGTTGCTCACTCATGTCCAACTCTTTGTGACCCCATGGACTATACAATCCATGGAATTCTCCAGGCCAGAATACTGTAGTGGGTAGCCTTTCCCTTTTCCAGGGGATCTTCCCAACCCAGGGATCGAACCCAGGTCTCCTGCATTGCAGGCAGATGCTTTACCGTCTGAGCCACCAGGGAAGCCCAAGAACACTGGAGTGGGTAGCCTATCCTTTCTCCAGGGGATATTCCTGACCCAGGAATCGAACCAGGGTCTCCTGCATTGCAGGTGGATTCTAAGGCAGATATTAAGAACACCAATAACCTAAATGAATGGTTTTAAGCTGGGAAATGACAAGATCATATTTGGGAACTTGCACTTTAAGATGGCAAAGTAACTGTATACTAAAAGAAGCCAAGAGAATTATCTGAAAAAATTACCATAGTTCACTGAAGTGGCAAGTTCAAAACTTAATATATTAAAAACAAATAGATTCCCTATAAATAATCAATAAACCAGCATTTAGATTCTCAATTTAGATTGTTATAATTCTTACTACTATTTGTTTTTTTCTTTACGTGTACTCCCTACTTTTGTTGGTTTCTTCCTTTTTTTGACCCTGATTTCCCCATTCATCAGGGCTTCCCTGGTGGCTCAGCTGGTAAAGAATCTGCCTGCAATGCGGGAGACCTGGGTTTGATCCCTGGGTTGGGAAGATCCCCTGGAGAAGGGAATAGCTACCCACTCCAGTATTCTGGCCTGGAGAATTCCATGGACTTTGTAGTCCATGGGGTTGCAAAGAGTCAGACACAACTGAGTGACTTTCACTTCCCTTGTTCAAAATGTTAAGATTTTTTTTTTTAACTTGAGTGTCTTTAGCCAGAAAAAATAAGCTCTGATTAAGCTGCCTGATCACACTTTCAACCTCAGAGAGCTTTTAAAAACATGAACCACAGGCTATAATGGGGAACTGGTAAGAACTTACTGATAACTCACTACATACCTCTCATTAGTCCTGAACAACAACAACAAAACTCATAACACCTACCCCTGCAGAAGATTCATGGCCAAAACAGTCAAACAAAATTAATATTCAATTATTTGTGCTATAATTTCTTTCATCAGGAGGAAAGGTATTACAAAATTTTAACCAAATAACCTAATTATATGTTAGAGGATCTGTAAAAAGTGTGTATTTATTATTGTGGTGACCCAAGGATGAAAGAGCAGATAAAACCAAGGAGGGTCGTGTAATGCAGAAATGGAAAAACCAGACCCTTATCATCCTTCCCTCCCCCATGTTGCAACTATTAATGGAACAGTATAACCTGTCTCCCTTTGTACCCCATTCAGTTCAGTTCACTCAGTCGTGTCCAACTCCTTGCAACCCCATGGACTGCAGCACACCAGGCCTCCCTGTCCATCACCAACTCCTGGAATTTGCTCAAACTCATGTCCATTGAGTCAGTGATGCCATCCAACCATCTCATCCTCTGTCGTCCCCTTCTCCTCTCGCCTTCAATTTCTCCCAGCATCAGGGTCTTTTAAGTCAGTTCTTTGCATCAGGTGGCCAAAGTGCTGGATCACACTTCCAACCAGCTTCAACATCAGTCCTTCCAATGAATATTCAGGACTGATCTCCTTTAGGATGGACTGGTCGGATCTCCTTGCAGTCCAAGGGACTCTCAAGAGTCTTCTCCAACATCATAGTTCAAAAGCATCAAAATTCTTTGTAGTCCAACTCTCACATCCATACACTTCTCCCACCCAGTATATATGCCTCATCCAATCAGCAAATGACCCACAAGACCCCTATCCCACTCCTTGTACCCTGGGTATAAAAGTGTACTGAGGACCCCTGTTAAACGTCGGTTCTTCCTTGAGCTGGCCCCCTGTTCTAACAGTATCTCCCACTCTAATAAACTTTATTTTCCTCTCATTCTGTCTCATATCTTGAAATTCTTTTCCAACCTGTGCCTGGACCACGACAACTATCAGTGGCAATTTAGAGTTGATGGAAAATGGCAGTAAGGACAGAGTAACTGAGCTTAAGGGCCCAGCCGTTAAGCCATACATATCAACAACTTTTCTGGGACTATGAATGAATAATTCTTTACATTCTATATAGTTCAATTTCATGCTATATTAACAAGGACTTTAATGTAGTAACAAGGATGTACATTAACAAGGACTTTAATGTAATGGGCTTCCCTTGTGGCTCAGATAGTAAAGAATCTGCCTGCAATACAAAAGACCCAGATTTGATCCCTGGGTTGGGAAGATTCCCTAGAGAAGGAAATGGCAATCCACTCCAGTATTCTTGCCTAGAGAATTCCATAGACAGAGCAGCCTGGTGGGCTACAGTCCATGGGGTCACAGAGAGTCAGACACAACTGAGCGACTACATGTTCAACTATACTTTTAACAAGGACACTGATACTGGAAAATGGGCAACCAGTGCTCTCTGAAAGATTCTTTGGGGAAGAAAGGCCAGTACATGGTAGTACCTTGTTTTTGCTGATCCCTACTCCCCCTAACCAGATACCATTAGATGAGCTCCATCATAGCAGAAACTTTTGTAAAAGAAGGAGGAAAACTCAGAAATACCAGTATCTGGATTATTTCAAAATATTATATGCTGCTGCTGCTGCTAAGTCGTGTCAGTCGTGTCTGACTTTGTGGGACCCCCTAGACGGCAGCCCACCAGGCTCCTCTGTCCCTGGGATTCTCCAGGCAAGAGTACTGTCGTGGGCTGCCATTGCCTTTTCCGAAATATTATATGAGTTACGACTTTTTAATGCTTTGCTTTTTCAAAAGAAATGTGAGCTACAAATACAAAAATTACAGAGCATTTTGTTCCAAAGCAATTAAAATTGTGCAGTGTATTCACTATCTCTGGGTGAGTCAGTCGTTTTAGGGAAGCACCTTTACTGAGTCCTACGCTGGCAGCACCTAGTTTCTGAGGTTGAGAAGTAGGCCCAAAGCAGCATCTTCCCAGACAAAAGGAGAAACTACAGAGCAGAAGAGCAAGCACTGCTAGCACTGTGATGAAAGCACGAAAGTCCCTCCTGAAAACACCTCCTAGTGGCAGAAGCATTCTAAGAATTTACTCAGCCTGAATGGTACTGTCAGATTGAACACAGAGAATTTTTTAAAATAAGTTCCTTCTTAGGAGATTTTCCCCCTTGGCATGAGCAGAGTTCAGAGCCTTCAAATCAATAGTTTCAAAAAGACTCCAGCTTTCTGCCAAAGTATAATACTATGGTCTCACCTCTGAGAGCAATGACATATTTTGAGGCTCTAAATCTTTGGATCATTTACACTGATTTTAAATTGAACTAAAATATGAGAAAGGAGTTTACAACTTTACACGTTGGCATATTAAACAAGGAATTACATTTTCTCACTTATTAATTCCTTTGCTTAAGTTCAGTTCAGTTCAGTCGCTCAGTCGTGTCCGACTCTTTGCAACCCCATGAATTGCAGCACACCAGGCCTCTCTGTCCATCACCATCTCCCGGAGTTCACTCAGACTCACGTCCATCGAGTCCGTGATGCCATCCAGCCATCTCATCCTCAGTCGTCCCCTTCTCCTCCTGCCCCCAATCCCTCCCAGCATCAGAGTCTTTTCCAATGAGTCAACTCTTCGCATGAGGTGGCCAAAGTACTGGAGTTTCAGCTTTAGCATCATTCCTTCCAAAGAAATCCCAGGGCCGATCTCCTTTAGAATGGACTGGTTGGATCTCCTTGCAGTCCAAGGGACTCTCAAGAGTCTTCTCCAACACCACAGTTCAAAAGCATCAATTCTTCGGCACTCAGCTTTTAGATACATTCATTCTATATAGTTATTTATTTTGTAATAAAATATACCCAGTTCCATTAAGTATATTAACAGAAATTTGATCTGTACCTGTTATCAAAGCTGTGTGATTTTCTCCACAGCAAACATGACTTATTTTCTTATCCTTAACACTCTCAATGACTTTGGGTTCCGAAGTTTCAAAAGTGAAAGTGCCAAGACCCAGTTGACCAAAGTGTCCCAGCCCAAAGGTGTACACGGCTTTCTCTGAAAGGGGAGAGGCAAATACAAGAAAAGGATTTCAGAGATACAGACACTGTCATCATTATATCTGGAAAAATGGTGATATTCCCTCTTCTATAAAGTATGTTAAGGGTCTCTCAAAGAAACATTCATGTAAGAATACCCAATACTTACCTATACATTCGATAAAGGAAGAGAAAAATGACAAGGTACACAGTTCTAACAATTATGTCATGGGCCTAATTGTATCTCTTACATATAATGATAGAAGGAACTGCTAAATACACAAAAGCCAGTGAAACTGAAAAAGTCTCTATAATTACCATTCAGTCAAAAAGCATCAATTGTCTAAGCTAATTCCTTTCACTGACTTAAATAAATGAATAGTGTTTCCCATAGAAAAAGTCCTTACTTTTAACAGTAGTTTAATGGAATAACGTATTTTGGAAACAATCTCAGAGGAGAATCTGCATGAGAATTAAAACTTACAGCAGATATGCTACATTTATTCACAGGCAAATCTCATTTAGGGCTTCCCTGGTAGCTCAGCTGGTAAAGAATCCACCTGCAATGCAGGAGACCCCGGTTTGATTCCTCGGTTAGGAAGATCCACTGGAAAAGGGACAGGCTACCCACTCCAGTGTTCTTGGGCTTCCCTGGTGCCTCAGATGGTAAAGCATCCATCTGCAATGAAGACCTGGGTTCAATCTCTGGTTTGGGAAGATCCCCTGGAGGAGGACATGGCCACCCACTCCAGTATTCTTGCCTGAAGAATCCCCATGGACAGAGGAGCCTGGTGGGCTACAGTCCATGGGATTGCAAAGACTTGGACACGACTGAGCTACTAAGCAAAGCACAGCATAAAGCTCATTTATTAGGAAGTGCAAGAATAATCAGAGAAGGGGAAAAGCCTTTCCTCTATATTATTTAAATTAAAAAAATTTTATTGAAATATAGTTGATTTACAATGTTGTGCTAATTACTGCTATACAGCAAAGTGACTCAGTTATACATATACATATATTCTTTTCATATTCTTTTCCATTATGGTTCATTATAGGATACTGAATATAAAATACGACCTTGCTGTTTATCCATCCTATGCGATATTAGTAGTTCTGAAGTGATTCCAAACGAATCACTCCAATAATTTAGTAAGTATTAGCTCATATAGTCTTGAGAAATGGAAAAGCACAAGAACAGGATAAACAAGTGGTGATGTAAGTGTCCTTTTAGACACACAATGCTTCCAGGCCCCTGTCTACTGCATTTGTGTGCTTCTCCGCAGTGCAACACATTGCCTCTCCTGCTGCAGTTATAGAAGCAAGAGTTCCAGACTCAGGTAGAAGCCCAAACCTTCATTACTACTAGCTGTGGCAAGCAGACAAGCTACTGAAATTCCCTAATGCTATAATCCCTTCTAAAAGAGCTGCTGCAAGGATTAAATGAGAAAACATACAAGAAGGTTTAAAAACACAATGGGACAGTCAGTCGTAAAAGAACATTTTTCTAAAAAGTAATTATCTAATCAACTCACCTTATTGTGACAACACAGGATACTGATGAACACATAACTATTGTCATAGTTTTACATTTTTCTTTCTAATGTTTACTTCATGAATAAGACACAAAGATATTATTTCTTAAAGACAACACAGTGTGTCAAGGATATGAAGCCACACTAAGGCAATGGCAAACAGACCTTTATTTTAGTGTAAAAACACTATCTCTAGTAAAACTAATAATCACAGCATATCTCCAATTCTGAATGTTCAGCTTAATAGGAGGATGTTGGGTAAGTGAAAAAACTGTCTATCTCGACCTGGCCAATAATCACTCCAAGTTTCTTGGGCTGTCTGACAATAGCCTATGAAATTAGGCCATTCAGGCACACTGAATCAAGTTGCAAAAGTTTTGTCCTTTTTCTGTTCCCTTGTGTGCTTGAATGATTAGCAATGACAATAGTTTCTATTATTTTTACATGACTGAAGACTCTTACCTAAGGACATCATATACAAAAATCAATATAATTTTTAGTCATCCCACCTTTGTAACATTTTTAACTATGTAATTCAATGTTAATAAATAATCCTGTCTTAGGAAAACAGATTTGATTAGTTGGCTTCAGATAAATATTACTCTAATTTCACAGAATACATTTCATTTCACAACTAGATACTTGTGTAGCCCTGTAGAGATCTTAAGTTTGTCTAAATATAATCTGGAGAAGTTAAGTTCTTATTTTCTTTAGGGCCCAGACTTCATTGTGGACCCAATCTAATAACCAAGCCTTCCTGTCTTCTGATAACTGCTGTGAATGACATACAAAATGACATGGATCACTTGGTCTCACTTAGTTTGTCCCAGTTCCAGTCTGATACTTTCTCAACAGCAATCCATTGTTTTCCTGACTATGGTTACAACCATAGCTGTATTGTGTAATCTATCACAGTTATATCAAAATATCAAGTTTTAAATAAATTTACCAACAATGAACTAATTAAAATTATCTTTAAAGTATTTTATTGACTTTAAGATCAATAAAGTCTGATCTAAATAGACTTTAAGATCAGAATTACAGACACAAGAAAAAACAAAGCTGGGGAGGGCCCCCAGAGAATCATCTAATCCAAGCCCCTCCCTTTAGTTAAGAGAACCATTTAGAACAGATGATTAGCTATTCTTGGCTTTATGGTCTTGCAAAGTATCCGATAACTCTTAGGTATTTAACTTAGTACTTACTCGAACTGATGATCATACACTCTTTAGGTCCATTTCTTTACCAATTAGGACTAAATATTTAATATTTCTATCCATACTGCTTCAGAACACAGGTTTCTTACCAGGACTGGCTCATAATAAAGCCTTCAAAGGTCCATGGATAAATTTTAAAAAATAGGCAAAGTAGTGAATTTTCCATACAGATAAATTTTTATAATTTAAGGGGATGTCTTTTATTATAAAATTAAGAGCTTTTAAATTTTTGTTTTGAAAGTGACCCTTATTTTATGATATAATGGTGAAAACAGATTCATTTTTTTTGCAATGTCCATATTTAGCCAAATGCAAACTGGAAGTTGGCAATCTTCTCTAGGTCTTCATATTCTCTTACAAAATAAAAAACTTAAAATATAAAAACTTTAATGCTCTGTGAGATTCGAAAGTCTCCAAAAATCTGGAGAAAACAATCAGGTTCTGGCAATATGATTTTTAACTTCAAAACAAAGTTCACAGAAAGCTAAATGTCTATTATACTATAAGAAAATATCATACTTATGTGTACTTATGTGCACTTTTTAAATTTTAAGTATAATTAAAATATCTTGAAAATATTTTATAATATATGGTTTAATGACACATTATTATATAGTCAACATTACATCCTTCAGAAAAACCTTCAATCACCTAATAAATTAATTATTTCTATAATCTTTGTATAAACCAGAGAAAATACATAAGAATAAATTACATTTCTGCCTACAGAATAAATTTTCAGATAATTTATAAAGATTAAAGTTTAATTCCTAAAATAAATCTTTCACAAATTATATAAAAATTCACTTTATCAGCAGAAGTTTAAAAAAATTAAACTTCAGAATTATTTCCAAATTTAGAGTGGAGGACCTGGAAAAAAACATTTCTCACTTTGAAAATATTCCATCTGGAAATTGCAATTCTGGGAAACCATAGCTTTATAAGCATGACTAGGACTAGAATAGGAAGTCAAGGAAAAGTGATGTAAGAGAGGAAAATCTAAAGATAATATACAGCTTAATCACCTTGCAACATTTAAGCATTATCATCTAAGAATTAGATGTTATTTAAAAATTTGTCTAGAACACTTCTAGCTTTGGGCTACTGAAGATTAAGTGGTGACTTCAAAAACTGTTTACTAAAAAGTATCATAATTATTCACTATCTAACTGCATTACCTCTGTACTACTCATCTAAAATAAATCTAATGCTGAACAAATCTGGGAGCATCAATGTAAGCATATTAATAGGCAGCATATTTTAATTATACTGACTAGCATCCTAGGAAGTCACATGTCATACCAAAAACAAAATTCAGAAGCCAAAAGGGACATTATCATTAAGGTTCTAACTCTGTATTCTTATCTGTAATTTACAATCTTAACCCCCTTTAATGAATTACTATAACAGACATAAAAATCACAAAGAAATCACCAAGTTAGATATTGTGAATATCAAAGAAAAGAACTGCCAATGACAAGTAGAAAAGACTATTAACAAGGACCTTCTTCAAAATAAAGTATTTCAGAAAAATTAATGTCAATTTTGAATAAATATGGAATACATATACATGAGGAAAGCAAAGTGTTCTTGAAAATGAGGTAAAAAAGTTATTTGCTGCCATTAAAGGTGTTAAGGTAATGAAAATGTCAATTATGTAAGCAAAAATGATTCAACAAGATTCATTTTTTTTCTACTTAACAATATCTTCCATAGGCCAGAAATGTTTACTAACTATAGGAACAAAAAGTAGAGATCTTAATGGAAAAGGATGCAAAGTCAACTTACATGAAGTACCTGAAACATACAAACTCATTGAAGCAAAGACTTGAATGGTGGATGCCAGGGACTAGGGTGGTGGAGAGGGGAGCTGCTAATTAATGGATTTCAGCTATGCAAAGGTGAAAGTTCTACAGACTTGTCATAACAGATTGTGCCTATAGATAACATTACTGTATTATATACTTAAAATTCTGTTAAGGTGGATCAGATGTTAAGTGTTCTTACCACAATAAAAATAAGTGAATGTTAAAAAAGGTTTTCGTTAGGTACCACAGAAAGCAGGGAACGGAGCCGCATCCCTACCTGTAAGAACAACTGTGTGCCCTCCACCACAAGCAACTTGGATCACCTTCTCAGAAATTCCAGGCACCAGCTGGGGCACTTTGTGATTGACCAGGAGCTTTGGGGGAAGACCTAACTTCCCACTCTCTGGTTCTCCAAAGGTGTACAGTTCTCCCTCAGCTAGTGAAGAAAAAAAAGAGGGATCAGTGATGACAGAGACATGAACAAAATACTGGTCTTTTTGGCACATGTTCTTACGTTTGATAAAAAATTTTGAAAATATAAACTTAATAAATCTGACCTTTCTTGAGATACTTTTACTCAATAGTAAGGAATAAAGGTAAATTTTCCCTTCCTCTTGATTATTCTAATCCAAAATCTTCATGAAGAATTCATGACTATCACTACCAGTATCAACTAGAAAATTATTTTATCTGTTTCACAATACATAGACAAGATGATCTTACTTCTTCCACCTACTTTTAATAAAGCAAAATGATTAGACATTAAACCCCCAGAAGGACATGGATTTTGTCTTGCTCACTATGGTATTTGCAATAACCTAGCAGTGTGTCTAGTACATTAAATATAATACTTATTGCATAAATAATTGCTTTTCATGAAACTTTCTGTAGAAAACTCATTTACGCGCGAAGCAAATATGGTAAGCCTAAAGATGGCAGGTTTTACTCAGATGGCACTTTTTCCAGACAGACGCTCCTGCTAAGGAACTCATGTCATTTAATTGCTGCATTGTCCATACCAATATTATTGATTTGCTTCTGTTATCACACTTAACACACTATACTATGAGCTTCATGAAATCAGGAACTATTTTCTATGAACCGCAGTGAGTCCTATAGAGCAGGAATTTGAAAACTGTAGTAAATACATAATCTAATCATAAGCTTCTACATCACTCATGTAGAAGAGATAACACAGCACGTCTTGTTGTATTACTCGCATGTCTCCAAAAGAACCACACCACGACTGACTGCTGACTAACCCCTGGGAATGCAGCCTTTGGGAGTGTTCTTTAAGCTGGTGATAAGTGATTCTGTTGCACACACCTGGAGAAATGAATTATGCCAGCTTAGCCAGAAGCTAAGAAAGGGTTGCTTTGCACAAACATCAACACTGATGATGTACACCTGGTTTCACTGTTGAAGGGCCTGATTGCAGGTGCCATGACGAGTTGCTAGCAGGATGTGCCTACATGACCAGCGACCCACAGCAAAGCCTCAGACCCTGAGAACAGAACAAGGCTTCCCTGGGCAGAGACATCACACACACATCCCTGTAGTTCAATGCCAAAGAGAAAACACACCTCGTGTGGCCCGGAAGAGGAAAGACTGGGAAGTGCATACGGGACCTCTCTGAAGAATACAGATCTTTCCTTTGCTGAAATAAATCTTAGCTATGAGTATAACGAGCTGTCGAAGACAGATCCCTTCTAGCAAATCAGAACTTAGGGAAGTTGTGTGACATCTAACACACATGGTAGGTGCCACTTAAAACTTGGTCAAATACCGAAAACACAGCCAAACTCATTTTCTAGATTGATTTGCACAAAAGTGAAGTTTTCTGTACCATAATTTTTTCTGAAGTACTCAGCATGGAAGTGCTCAGGAAGTCAGCATGCCTCCCCCTTTCCCCATGCTTCTTGCTTCTCATATGAAAGGAATTTCTAAGTCCAGACAAGTCTCTTTCTACTACTGTCTGTAAATTCCTGCTGCTCCCCACACCTTCAATGGATGAATTGCATGGTATGTGAACTATACATCAATATAGCTATTTTTTTAAGGCATAAAACAGAATACAAAACAAAAAAGTTCAATGTAGTGCCTATCAGTTAAAACGATTAATTGCACTTGTTTCTCTACTGGCTAAAGCAGTAGTAAATAAAAATTGACACTGGCAATTTTATTAAGGCCTAAATATAAGACAATGCTTTATTTGTTTTTCCATGTGTTTTTCTTCTATTTTTTGTTTCGTAAACAAGTAAGCACAGACTATACCAATCCCAGGAGCCCTAAAGTTGGAAGTAAGTTGGTATGTGGTATTGGCCCAAGGAAAACAATTTATCATTCATTCACTTACCTCCTTATTCAACAAGATTTATTTATTGTCAGTTTCTTCAAGACACAAACTGACACAGTAGTGAACAAAACTAGCCAAGTCAGAGTTTGCCCTTTCTTAGAACCAAACTACTACCAGTTCAGTTCAGTTCAGTCACTCAGTCGTGTCCGACTCTTTGTGACCCCATGAATTGCAGCACACCAGGCCTCCCTGTCCATCACCAACTCCCAGAGTTCACTCAAACTCATGTCCATCGAGTCAGTGATGCCATCCAGCCATCTCATCCTCTGTCATCCCCTTCTCCTCCTGCCCCCAATCCCTCCCAGCATCAGAGTCTTTTCCAATGAGTCAACTCTTTGCATGAGGTGGCCAAAGTATTGGAGTTTCAGCTTTAGCATCAGTCCTTCCAATGAACACCCAGGACTGATCTCCTTTAGGATGGACTGGTTGGATCTCCTTGCAGTCCAAGGGACTCTCAAGAGTCTTCTCCAACACCACAGTTCAAAAGCAGCAATTCTTCGGCACTCAGCTATCTTCACAGTCCAACTCTCACATCCATACATGACCACTGGAAAAACCATAGCCTTGACTAGACGGACCTTTGTTGGCAAAGTAATGTCTCTGCTTTTTAATATGCTGTCTAGGTTGGTCATAACTTTCCTTCCAAGGAGTAAGCGTCTTTTAATTTCATGGCTGCAATCACCATCTGCAGTGATTTTGGAGCCCCCAAAAATAAAGTCTGACACTGTTTCCACTGTTTCCCCATCTATTTCCCATGAAGTGATGGGACCGGATGCCATGATCTTCGTTTTCTGAATGTTGAGCTTTAAGCCAACTTTTTCACTCTCCACTTTCACTTTCATCAAGAGGCTTTTTAGTTCCTCTTTACTTTCTGCCATAAAGGTGGTGTCATTTGCATATCTGAGGTTATTGATATTTCTCTCTGCAATCTTGATTCCAGCTTGTGTTTCTTCCAGTCCAGCGTTTCTCATGATGTACTCTGCATAGAAGTTAAATAAGCAGGGTGACAATATATAGCCTTGACGTACTCCTTTCCTATTTGGAACCAGTCTGTTGTTCCATGTCCAGTTCTAACTGTTGCTTCCTGGCCTGCATACACATTTCTCAAGAGGCAGGTTAGGTGGTCTGGTATTCCCATCTCTTTCAGAATTTTCCACAGTTTATTGTGATCCACACAGTCAAAGGTTTTGGCATAGTCAATAAAGGCAGAAATAGATCTTTTTCTGGAACTGTCTTGCTTTTTCCATGATCCAGCGGATGTTGGCAATTTGATCTCTGGTTCCTCTGCCTTTTCTAAAACCAGCTTGAAAATCAGGGAGTTCACGGTTCACGTATAGCTGAAGCCTAGCTTGGAGAATTTTGAGCATTACTTTACTAGCGTGTGAGATGAGTGCAATTGTGTGGTAGTTTGAGCATTCTTTGGCATTGCCTTTCTTTGGGATTGGAATGAAAATGGACCTTTTCCAGTCCTGTGGCCACTTCTGAGTTTTCCAAATTTGCTGGCATATTGAGTGCAGCACTTTCACAGCATCATCCTTCAGGATTTGAAATAGCTCACCTGGAATTCCATCACCTCCACTAGCTTTGTTCGTAGTGATGTTTTCTAAGGCCCACTTGACTTCACATTCCAAGATGTCTGGTTCTAGGTTAATGATCACACCATCATGATTATCTGGGTCGTGAAGATCCTTTTTGTACAGTTCTTCTGTGTATTCTTGCCATCTCTTCTTAATATCTTCTGCTTGTCCATACCATTTCTGTCCTTTATCGAGCCCATCTTTGCATGAAATGTTCCCTTAATATCTCTAATTTTCTTGAAGAGATCTCTAGTCTTTCCCATTCTGTTGTTTTCCTCTATTTCTTTGCATTGATCGCTGAAGAAGGCTTTCTTATCTCTTCTTGATATTCTGTGGAATTCTGCATTCAGATGCTGATGGGGAAATCCTCCCCTTTTCCCTAATGTTGTGGAAGTCTGAGTTCCTTAGTCTTTGCTCACTAGACAAGCACATTAAGGAGAGAGGGAAGGGGAAACATTGACATTAACATAAACATAAACATTAAGAGGTGGACCTGGACTTGGGCTTCCCTGGTGGCTCCGTGGTAAAGAATCCGCCTGCATTGCAGGAGGCGTGGGTTTGATCCCTGGTCAGGAAGATCCCCTGGAGGAGCGCATGGCTACCCACTCTTGTATTCTTGCCTGAAGAATCCCATGGACAGAGGAGCCTGGCGGGCTACAGTCCACTGGGTCGCAAAGAGTCGGACACGACTGAAGCTTAGCATGTATGCAGACATTGCTTGGTCCTTGGTTAGTACCTTCCCTCCAGCAAGAGGGGCTGCATTAATTTAAAAAGTAACAGCTGAAAAAGCCATCCCCTTTATTTAACTGTGTAAGAGGATCAGGAAGATGTTACATAAATCCCACTGGATTTGGGTAATAGGGGATTTTGCAATTCATTTCCAAAGTGTTTTGGGTAAGTATTCCCTTACTGAGGGCAGCCTCCTAGACCTCCCAGTTTGGAAGAGTCGGACGCTTCATGGAGATTCCTGTTTAGACAGTGGACCTGTGGGCTTGTCCTTCTGGAACATTTGGGTGTGAGCTGCATTGCATTCTCTCCAGAAGTCTTTTCCTATCGTCTCCAAAAATATTATTGAACTGTCAACTTGTAAAATAGAAACAGGGTTTCTTGGGGTTTGAAATCATCTGTGCAGACCCATGGTTTCACTGTGCTCCCCAGTGATGGGTGCTTAGATGGGTGGGTCACAGGTGGGGAAAGGGTAGAAGGAAATAGAAGAGGGAGGTCTGTCCCAGCAGTTATGCGGCAGCTCCTGCCACTTGTAATTACAGAAGCCACTTGTGTCTGTCTTACATATTGGATTTATTTATAAGATTTTTTTTTTTTGGCCACACCACGTGGCATGTGGGATTTTAGTTCCCCAACCAGGGATCAAAGCTGGGACCCCTGCCTTGGATGCTTGGACTCTGAACCACTGGACTGCCAGGGAAGTCCCTGTAATATTCGTTTTGAATACCACTACACCAGTCTAGTAGCTGTCTTTTGGTGGGGATGGGAATGGTGGTGGTGGTGGGGACTGGTCTGCACTCACACACATACCCCAGTGGCCGCCTGCATCGCAGCTGTCCACAACAGACAGATTTCTGTTCTTTTCTTTAACACCTGTAGTTGAGGGGATTCCACGTCTGTTTTGGCTATATGATTCCATGTGTCTGTCCCCCTAGCCATCACAGTATTTTCGCTTGTGTTTCATACATTCCTTGGAGTAACCTTGGCTCTCCGGGGTCCTTTTTGTCTAAGGAACCTATTTTGCTCGAGACGCTGCTTACTCCAGCCGCTTCTGCAAAGATGACGTAAAGCACGGAAACACATTCCAGATCCACGGGGTCAGCCTGCAACAGCGGCATCTGTTCAGAACACACAAATCCATGTTTCTCGCCCGAGTGCTGATTGGAGACTACATAAATGGAGACTCCAAATACATGCGCCCTCCCTCCAGAGACGGCAGCTATGTAAACTTGTATGACAGCTGCGTGGATGACACCTGGAATCCCAGGGTCTTTGTGGTGTTCGACGCCAACCAGATCTACCCTGAGTACCTGATAGACTTTCACTGATCTCACATCCAGGTCTCCGCGGTTGAGGGAGCTATATTCTTTTTTGCAGGGAGGGCTGCTCACCGATCATCTAGCCAGTCAGTGTTAAAACTCTGATCCTTTTGAAGCAGAAAGAGGCCTCTCTATAAAAAGACACACTGACTTCATGGTTGGTTTGTTGTTCTGTTTCCGTTTGTCACTGACGTTTGTTAAAGCGCAATACCACTGCTGTTTAAAGGCGGCACTCAAAATGGAATCGTCTGAGTCACTCGGTCTTTAAAGTTTCCATGTGTGTCTTTAGGGTGACTGTTTTCAGTTCAAGTAGACTTATTCCTATATATGATCAAAAAATAAAAATGTAGGCCTAAAAGTGTCCCTTCAGAGGAACCGAGCCTTTGTAAACAAATTCTGAAATGGTCATCCACTGACCTGTGTGTTGCTTTGTTAGTCTTTGGGAGGATGGGAGGCAGTTTAAAACCTTGAAGCAGCCTGAGTAACTTGAGAGAAATCAGACGCAAAAGAATCTGGCTGCCAAGCAGGCCAGAAGGAGAAGATCAAGACAGGGTACCCTCTCCTGATGCCTTTGGGAGAGGTGAAGAGTCACCGCGGGGTGTGAGTGGCCTTGCTCACCTCTTCTGCCTCCTTCAGCCCAACTGACTGCAATCAGCAGGCACCTCACCCGCTAGAGCTCCCCAGTCCTTATACCCAGACTTACTGCACAAGGTGCTTATTGCATCTTCAAAAGGAAAAGTTTTTTTCAGCACATGTTCTTATTGCTCAGTCACTCAGTTGTGTCCAGCTGTTTGCGACCCCGTGAACTGCAGCCCTATCCTTCACTGTCTCCCAGAGTTTTCTCATACTCATGTCCATTGAGTCGGTGATGCCATCCAACCATCTCATTTTCTGTTTCCCCCTTCTGCCCTCAGTCTCTCTCAGCATCAGGGTCTTTTCCCTTGAAGTGTCTCTTCACATCAGGTGTCCAGAGTACTGGAGCTTCAGCATCAGTCCTTCCAATGAATATTCAGGGTTGATTTCCATTAGGATTGATTGGCTTGATCTCCTTGCAGTCCAAGGGACTCTCAAGAGTCTTCTCCAGCACCAAGCATGTACATTCCCTTTGTTTCGGGGCCTTACAATGATTACTTCCAAGAGATTTTTAATCCGATCCTCCCCCGCCCCCCGCCACCAAATGCACAGCTATTCAGCTATGATTTATAAAACCCACACTTCTAAATTCCCCATTTTGAATCATTGCAGAAAGCCTGAGATGCTTGCAACAAATCTGATTTGTTGTTTTGAGTAACAGCAGACAGTCTGTTCACTGTCTTGAAAAATTAGGTACAATTCATAATCGTGCTCAGTGAAGTTTGTTTACCTGCTCCATCTGCCCGGCTGTTCTATTTTAAGGAGGAATAAGTGACATTGAAAGAACTTCCTGCCCCTAAAGCTATTCTAGCAGAGACAGGACAGCAACTTGGCAGAGATGTTGCATAGGAGTTCAGGTGTCAGGTGGAGGATTTGGTCATATGATTGTTAAAGAGTTTTTCCAGCCTGGATTTTCTGTGGTTATACCTGAAAAAAAAGACCATTGGTATCTTTTTTTTCCAAGTTTTGCCATCTCCTAGATAGATCCATTTATTTTCTGTCTGCACTTCGAGCTCATGTGGAACCTTAGTTCACTGACTAGGGGTTGAAGCCACACCCCCCCTGCCTTAGAAGAGCAGGGTCTTAACAGCCGCACCGCTAGAGAAATCCCCAGAATACTGGTAGCTTTCCTGGAAGATCTTTTTCGAACTCACTTTGCTACTAAATGCCATCTCCATTGCCTTCACCCAATTTGGGCTGAAAGGTAGTGAAGGTAATTTAACTTCTCAAGAAAAACCCAGTAAGTGTCCACACCTGGGACGCTCAGCTCTGTCCCTTGAACTGCAAAGATATCATACAAATAAGACATAGGGAGCAGGTTAGGTGAGGTGGTTCTTCAGCTGCCACCTCCCCCAGACTCACTGCAGCCCTGAAGGCATGTGACTGCGCCGAGAGTAGGTCACGCACTGACACCTGGTTCACAGGAAGCTGTGTCCAGTACACTGAAGCCAAGTGACAGCCGAGAGTTCCGGACTGATGTGCAGAGGAACAGCTGGTTTTGATGAAGTGCTGTTAGTGTTTTTAGAAAGGACACATTTTATAAACGTGTGGAAGCCACCATGGAAATACGGGAGAGAAAGTCACCAGGCTGCTGCCTTGTGGGAGTGGCTCACCGCTGCTATGGACCTGCTCACAAAAACGACCTCAGAGACATCAGGAAGGCAGATGCCGAAAATCTTTTTCTTCTACTTATTTGTTACTTACATACAAACTGATGTTCAGACAGTCCCCAATTCAACACAGCTATTTTTTTTCCAGTTTAATTCGATGGCCTCCCCAATGCTTGAATGGAATAGCTGTTGTAGATTTTATCTCAGTTGGTAAAGAATCTGCCCGGGGAAGGCAATGGCACCCCACCCCAGTACTCTTGCCTGGAAAATCCAATGGACGCAGTAGCCTGGTGGGCTGCAGTCCATGGGGTCGCTAACAGTCGGACAGACTGAGCGACTTCACTTTCACTTTTCTCTTTTATGCATTGGAGAAGGAAATGGCAACCCACTCCAGTATTCTTGCCTAGAGAATCCCAGGGACGGGGGAGCCTGGTGGGCTGCCGTCTATGGGGTCACACAGAGTCGGACACGACTGAAGTGACCTAGCAGCAGCAGCAGCAGCAAAGAATCTGCCTGCAATGCAGGAGACCCTGGTTCGATTTCTGGGTCCGGAAGATCTGCAGGAGATGGGATAGGCTACCCACTCCAGTATTCTTGGGCTTCCCTTGTGGCTCAGCTGGTAAAGAATGCACCTGCAATGCAAGAGACCTGGGTTCGATTCTTGGGTTGGGAAGATCCCCTGGAGAAGGGAAAGGCTACCCACTCAAGTATTCTGGCCTGGAGAAGTCCATGGACTGTATAGTTCACGGGGTTGCAAAGAGTTGGACACAACTGAGTGACTTTCACTTTCATTGGCAGGAAACTCAAGAGACATGGTTTTGATCCCTGGGTTGGGAAGATCCCCTGGAGAAGGAAACGGCAACCCACTCCAGTATTCTTGCCTGGAAAATCCCATGGACAAAGGAGCCTGGTGGGCTGCAGTCCATGGGGTCACGAAGAGTCAGAACTGAGTGACTGAGTGCGTCACTCAGTGTGCGCACGCGTGCACACACACACACACACACACCTACCTTCTGGACATTAGCTGATCTGACCTCCAGGAGACTACACACACACACACACACACACACACACACACACACACACCTTCTGGACATTAGCTGATCTGACCTCCAGGAGACTAAGAGCCTGAGGTTGAAACTTGCAAGGCAACCCCCCCAGTGAACTCTGAACGTGACTAGCTAGCTCCTCTCTGTAGGCAGAGTGCAGTGAAATAGATGTTGCAAGAGAGAATCGTGCTGTTATTCTTTTCTGAGGTTGTACTCCAAATCCTCTTTCATATGAAAGACCTGATTTTGATGAACTTCTTAAACGTGATCGTGTTGAGTTCGTTGATGGTAGCGTCCTCTTTGTTGTGATCAGTAGACTGATTTGAGAATCGTATCCTCGCTGTGTAATAAGACTGGACACCATTGTTGGCCATCTTTTCCTCTTGTCATCATGCGTGTGGGGGTTGGAGGAGAGGGAATCCATTCCAGATTCATGAATAAATGATTTTTTAAATTCTGCCCTGAATAAACTGTAGCTGATAGTAATTTTTCTTTTATCAGTTTGGTAATATCAGCCTCAGGGTAAAAAAAAAAATATGTGTTGATAAGAAACAATCTCCTAGATCTTGTGGTAATGAAGGAGAAGGTTTTGTATCAGCGTTGCTTTCATTTCTAGACTGTTCCTGTGAGGATGGTCAAGACCTGGGAGCCGCTCTGGACTCACAAATACACTTTGTACATAGAGTAATCACCGCTCCCTGTAGCAGGTCATGGAGGGCTGCACATGTTATATATTTCTTCCTGCGATGTCTGTGTCTCATTTCCACCTTGCTTTATTTAAACCTCAGTTCTCAGCTCAGAGTTAATGGACTCTTGAGGTGTTTGTTTCCTGTAACTCTTACGTAACCCACTTGCAGGTGTGGGAAATCTCTTGTTCTCAGTTTGAATCATCACAAGCAACAGCTAAACACATAACCCGTGGTGGAAAACATTTACTCCATGCAGTTGAAAATTCGGAAACAAACCAGGGCCTGGCACCTTCTCTCTCGGTGGCTCCTGGCCCAGAGGAGAATCCAGGAGGCTGTCTGCCCTCATCCAAAGAGTGAGCTTCCTGAGTCCACCGGCCTCCAGCCTCTCCCAGGTATGTCTTTTTGAAGCAAGTTAGACACTTCACTTAATCTTTCGGCTTATGTTGGTCAAAAAGGGAGGCGTTAAACGATCCCTTAATTGTAGAGTGGTAGAAAGGCAAAACAGAATAGCTAAGACTCCCTACCCATGGAAACAAGTCAGGTTTTCCGTTTGCTGAAGCTAGGTCCCAGTCTATCTAAATTGGACTTTTATTACTCATTATGATGAAAATTCTGCTGAGCTTTGATGGATGGTGTAGAAAGGTGATATCTTTACAGAAATGTGTCTAAGCCATCCAGGTATTTGGTGTCACCTTCCAGGTTGCCCCAGTGGATCAGCAGGAGACAAGAGACCTGGGTTTGATCCTTGGGTTTGGAAGATCCCCTGGAGGAGGGCATGGCAACTCACTCCAGTATTCTTGCCTGGAGAATCCCATGGACAGAGGAGCCTGGTGGGCTACAGTCCATGGAGTTGCACAGAGTCGACACAACTGATCGTGTACACGTGCGCGTGCACATGTACACACACACACACACTGCCAAGAACAGTGCTAAAAACCATCTTATAGTGAGTGTTTCTGGTCACCCTTCTATCCCAGACTGCCCTCTGGCCCCTGGGGGAAGAATGTTTTATTTATTTTTCAATAAACATTGTATTTTGCATAAAATAGTCCATTTCTAGATGAAAGTATACACCCCTGTACTCGTAAAGTGAAAAAGGGACGGTAATGAAAAGATAGCAAGGAAAAGAAAAACAGAAGCCTTGTCAAAAATTATTTTTGATCAGAAGCTTCAGCAACGTGACTTTGCTTCATTTTACCCCTTTCCCCTGAATGCAGGGAAAGTTTTTGTGAAAGAAGTCATCCTGCTTCACTTCCTGCAGATCACTGGATCGTAATGCTTGGGCACTGCTGATGGAGAAGAGGAACACTTCAAAGAAATACGAGGTACACGGCTCTCGCGGGCCGCCTGGTCATCGAGAATGATGTCCATGGGAGAGGTGAGTCCCAGACGTCTGGGAAAGGTGTTCACATCTCATCACCAACCCCCACTGTTCCTCAGGGAGTGTCATTCCCAGTCTCTAGGCTGGGAGCTGGCTGGGGAGTTGGTTTGGTGTGTCCCGCCTCTCCCCAACCCCTGCCGTCCTGTGTTCCATCCGTTTTGCTTCTAACACCTGAGTGAGGGCTCCTTCCTGAATGTGACTCAGCTCGGCCTCCTGCTGCAAGATTATGTAAAGCGTTTTCTCAGCTCTAATTGCCTGGCTCTCGTTCCTCAGCCCTGCAGGCTAAGAGCTTGGCTTTTATTTGAACCTTCTCCCTGTGTGGCTGTGGATCTAAGAAATTAGCACTGGTCTTATTTATTTTTAATGGCTCCTCGTGAGAAGGGAACATACAGAATATGCCAATGACACTTGTGTTCTCTGCAGCTTTTTCCGCTGTGCTTTGCCCTCCGCTGAGAGGCTACACAGCAAACTGATCCCGGCTCCCACCCCACTGTTTAAGCCGGCTCAGGAGAGTCGCAATCCAGAGTTGAATTCAGCTCATCTCTGCAGTGTTAACCATGAACCCAGATGGTGCTTCTTGTGTTTTCCTGTTCCTTTTTAAGAAATACCTTGTCCTGAAGGGCTCGTGACACTTGAGTATCTCCGCAGGTTGCATACAGAATCAGTAGACATTCTCAGCCTGCGTTTGATGAACATTCTCAGAGANTGGGCTGCAGTCCATGGGGTCGCTAACAGTCGGACAGACTGAGCGACTTCACTTTCACTTTTCTCTTTTATGCATTGGAGAAGGAAATGGCAACCCACTCCAGTATTCTTGCCTAGAGAATCCCAGGGACGGGGGAGCCTGGTGGGCTGCCGTCTATGGGGTCACACAGAGTCGGACACGACTGAAGTGACCTAGCAGCAGCAGCAGCAGCAAAGAATCTGCCTGCAATGCAGGAGACCCTGGTTCGATTTCTGGGTCCGGAAGATCTGCAGGAGATGGGATAGGCTACCCACTCCAGTATTCTTGGGCTTCCCTTGTGGCTCAGCTGGTAAAGAATGCACCTGCAATGCAAGAGACCTGGGTTCGATTCTTGGGTTGGGAAGATCCCCTGGAGAAGGGAAAGGCTACCCACTCAAGTATTCTGGCCTGGAGAAGTCCATGGACTGTATAGTTCACGGGGTTGCAAAGAGTTGGACACAACTGAGTGACTTTCACTTTCATTGGCAGGAAACTCAAGAGACATGGTTTTGATCCCTGGGTTGGGAAGATCCCCTGGAGAAGGAAACGGCAACCCACTCCAGTATTCTTGCCTGGAAAATCCCATGGACAAAGGAGCCTGGTGGGCTGCAGTCCATGGGGTCACGAAGAGTCAGAACTGAGTGACTGAGTGCGTCACTCAGTGTGCGCACGCGTGCACACACACACACACACCTACCTTCTGGACATTAGCTGATCTGACCTCCAGGAGACTACACACACACACACACACACACACACACACACACACACACCTTCTGGACATTAGCTGATCTGACCTCCAGGAGACTAAGAGCCTGAGGTTGAAACTTGCAAGGCAACCCCCCCAGTGAACTCTGAACGTGACTAGCTAGCTCCTCTCTGTAGGCAGAGTGCAGTGAAATAGATGTTGCAAGAGAGAATCGTGCTGTTATTCTTTTCTGAGGTTGTACTCCAAATCCTCTTTCATATGAAAGACCTGATTTTGATGAACTTCTTAAACGTGATCGTGTTGAGTTCGTTGATGGTAGCGTCCTCTTTGTTGTGATCAGTAGACTGATTTGAGAATCGTATCCTCGCTGTGTAATAAGACTGGACACCATTGTTGGCCATCTTTTCCTCTTGTCATCATGCGTGTGGGGGTTGGAGGAGAGGGAATCCATTCCAGATTCATGAATAAATGATTTTTTAAATTCTGCCCTGAATAAACTGTAGCTGATAGTAATTTTTCTTTTATCAGTTTGGTAATATCAGCCTCAGGGTAAAAAAAAAAATATGTGTTGATAAGAAACAATCTCCTAGATCTTGTGGTAATGAAGGAGAAGGTTTTGTATCAGCGTTGCTTTCATTTCTAGACTGTTCCTGTTTAAATTCTGCCCTGAATAAACTGTAGCTGATAGTAATTTTTCTTTTATCAGTTTGGTAATATCAGCCTCAGGGTAAAAAAAAAAATATGTGTTGATAAGAAACAATCTCCTAGATCTTGTGGTAATGAAGGAGAAGGTTTTGTATCAGCGTTGCTTTCATTTCTAGACTGTTCCTGTGAGGATGGTCAAGACCTGGGAGCCGCTCTGGACTCACAAATACACTTTGTACATAGAGTAATCACCGCTCCCTGTAGCAGGTCATGGAGGGCTGCACATGTTATATATTTCTTCCTGCGATGTCTGTGTCTCATTTCCACCTTGCTTTATTTAAACCTCAGTTCTCAGCTCAGAGTTAATGGACTCTTGAGGTGTTTGTTTCCTGTAACTCTTACGTAACCCACTTGCAGGTGTGGGAAATCTCTTGTTTTCAGTTTGAATCATCACAAGCAACAGCTAAACACATAACCCGTGGTGGAAAACATTTACTCCATGCAGTTGAAAATTCGGAAACAAACCAGGGCCTGGCACCTTCTCTCTCGGTGGCTCCTGGCCCAGAGGAGAATCCAGGAGGCTGTCTGCCCTCATCCAAAGAGTGAGCTTCCTGAGTCCACCGGCCTCCAGCCTCTCCCAGGTATGTCTTTTTGAAGCAAGTTAGACACTTCACTTAATCTTTCGGCTTATGTTGGTCAAAAAGGGAGGCGTTAAAAGATCCCTTAATTGTAGAGTGGTAGAAAGGCAAAACAGAATAGCTAAGACTCCCTACCCATGGAAACAAGTCAGGTTTTCCGTTTGCTGAAGCTAGGTCCCAGTCTATCTAAATTGGACTTTTATTACTCATTATGATGAAAATTCTGCTGAGCTTTGATGGATGGTGTAGAAAGGTGATATCTTTACAGAAATGTGTCTAAGCCATCCAGGTATTTGGTGTCACCTTCCAGGTTGCCCCAGTGGATCAGCAGGAGACAAGAGACCTGGGTTTGATCCTTGGGTTTGGAAGATCCCCTGGAGGAGGGCATGGCAACTCACTCCAGTATTCTTGCCTGGAGAATCCCATGGACAGAGGAGCCTGGTGGGCTACAGTCCATGGAGTTGCACAGAGTCGACACAACTGATCGTGTACACGTGCGCGTGCACATGTACACACACACACACACTGCCAAGAACAGTGCTAAAAACCATCTTATAGTGAGTGTTTCTGGTCACCCTTCTATCCCAGACTGCCCTCTGGCCCCTGGGGGAAGAATGTTTTATTTATTTTTCAATAAACATTGTATTTTGCATAAAATAGTCCATTTCTAGATGAAAGTATACACCCCTGTACTCGTAAAGTGAAAAAGGGACGGTAATGAAAAGATAGCAAGGAAAAGAAAAACAGAAGCCTTGTCAAAAATTATTTTTGATCAGAAGCTTCAGCAACGTGACTTTGCTTCATTTTACCCCTTTCCCCTGAATGCAGGGAAAGTTTTTGTGAAAGAAGTCATCCTGCTTCACTTCCTGCAGATCACTGGATCGTAATGCTTGGGCACTGCTGATGGAGAAGAGGAACACTTCAAAGAAATACGAGGTACACGGCTCTCGCGGGCCGCCTGGTCATCGAGAATGATGTCCATGGGAGAGGTGAGTCCCAGACGTCTGGGAAAGGTGTTCACATCTCATCACCAACCCCCACTGTTCCTCAGGGAGTGTCATTCCCAGTCTCTAGGCTGGGAGCTGGCTGGGGAGTTGGTTTGGTGTGTCCCGCCTCTCCCCAACCCCTGCCGTCCTGTGTTCCATCCGTTTTGCTTCTAACACCTGAGTGAGGGCTCCTTCCTGAATGTGACTCAGCTCGGCCTCCTGCTGCAAGATTATGTAAAGCGTTTTCTCAGCTCTAATTGCCTGGCTCTCGTTCCTCAGCCCTGCAGGCTAAGAGCTTGGCTTTTATTTGAACCTTCTCCCTGTGTGGCTGTGGATCTAAGAAATTAGCACTGGTCTTATTTATTTTTAATGGCTCCTCGTGAGAAGGGAACATACAGAATATGCCAATGACACTTGTGTTCTCTGCAGCTTTTTCCGCTGTGCTTTGCCCTCCGCTGAGAGGCTACACAGCAAACTGATCCCGGCTCCCACCCCACTGTTTAAGCCGGCTCAGGAGAGTCGCAATCCAGAGTTGAATTCAGCTCATCTCTGCAGTGTTAACCATGAACCCAGATGGTGCTTCTTGTGTTTTCCTGTTCCTTTTTAAGAAATACCTTGTCCTGAAGGGCTCGTGACACTTGAGTATCTCCGCAGGTTGCATACAGAATCAGTAGACATTCTCAGCCTGCGTTTGATGAACATTCTCAGAGAATCAGTGTCCAGCCCAGTTCCTCCTCTTTATTCATTTAAGAAAAGGACCATCTTGGGAGCACTAATCTGAGTCTTATTTCTGACTTTGCTGGCTCCGGGTGACCTTGGATAACTCACCAGAGGGGAACCGTCACTTCTCAGAAGGTGAAGTTTACTGGGGACTGACCAAGCTCTTGGTAGAACAACAACCTGTGGCTGGATTTCTCTAGGAACACCTGAGTTGGCTGAGGGCCAAGAGGCAAGGGCTTGGGACAGGAAAGGAAAGGGATTGACCTAGTTCTCCCCGAATCTCCCACTACTCAGTCTGTCTCCCTCAAGTTCACGTCTCTCAGTTCCGGGGGTGAGCCAGGCACCAACCCTGTCCAGCATAGCCCCAGCCTCGTGGGACTCATGGTCCAGCAGGAGGACATTCTGCACTGCCACAGGCTTTAATAAAGGGGAAGTTAAGCCTCCTTGGCAGCCTGTGACCAAGGATGTAACCAATCCCAAGGGATCAGAGGAGGCTTCCCTGAGAAGTGACGTCTGGACACACAGATCAGAAAGAAGGGCGGATGCTAGTTAGGGGGACTCTGGGCCTGGCCACACCCTTCTATGCCTCCAGGTTCCAGGAGATGAGGAACAGGTGTGGGTGTGGGCCAATGGAACATTCTTTATTATTCGAGTGAAGATGGCAGGATCCCAGCCACTTCAAGAACCAGAATCTGTCACCCCAATGCCTGCACCTGGCCCTCAGGTCTGGCCTCCAGGGGGCTGGGTCAGTGCTGGGGGTGGGGGTGGGGAAGGGAAGGGGGATGTGTGGTGACTGGGACATGAGTGGACGTTGCAGAGATTTTTATTCGACTTAGAATCCAGAAGCTGATTATGCAGAGTTGCTTTTTCCTGTTCCTGGGCCTTTGCTCATGCCTTCCTCCCCCGCTCCCACTGCCAGCCCAGAAAACACACATGCACGTTCCTCTTTCTACCTTCAGAGTCCTTCAGAGTCCCGTCTATCTGCAGCCTGGGCTCTGGGGCCAGAGAACCAAGCTGCACCCTGGTTCCATCTCCTGCCAGCTGTTTGACCTTGCAGAGGCAGAGTTACTTAGCCTCTCCGTGCTGCACCTCTGTGGCAGTAAATGGGAATAATAACAGTGCCTGGGCTTCCCCGGTGGCTCAGCAGTAAAGAACCCCTTGCCAGTGCGGGAGACACGGGTTTGATCCCTGGGTTGGGAAGATCCCGTGGAGGAGGGAATGGCTGCCCACCCCAGTATTCTTGCCTGGAGACGCCCGTGAACAGAGGAGCCTGGCAGGCTGTAGTCTAGGGCATTGCAGAGTTGGACATGACGGAGCGACTGAACAGCAGTGCCTGCCTCCTGTGTGAGCTGACTGTGGAGTGCTTAGCAGAATGCCTCAGGTGGTGAGCTGACTGTGGAGTGCTTGGCAGAATGCCTCAGGAAGGGTTATTGGGTGTTAACATTCAAGACCCAGAGCTCTTGCGAGCCCGACAGGTTCCACACAGAACTCGGAGTCCGGGTCATTCTTTTTTCTTAGCACTTACTTAGCCAAACAGCCCCAGAAGCAGCCCTGGAGCTAAACAATCAGGGTTGTAGCCGGCGAGAGTCCAGACCTGGAGCCATGGGGAGTCCCAGCAAGCGGGGCTTGGGAAGAGCTTATTGAAGATTTGGGGGGAGCCTCTAAGGACATGGGGCTCTGCCCAAGACTGGAGGCTGCCAAGAAGCAGGCAAGTCTGCAACTGGGCATTTCGATGAGTCTTACCTGTGGTACAGGAAGACGAGCCGGAGGACGAGCTGGACTGCGTCACGGAGCAGCAGGCGCTCCTTCTGATGTGGGGGGGGGGGGTTGGTATTCCGTGCGTGGCTCACTGACCTTATTGTCGTCTGTGCTTAGACACAGTTATGAAGTGGCCAGAGTCTCCTTGTAGCTTCTCCTGAGGTTGGTATTCTGCAGGTTTATCAGTCAGTTCAGTCCTCAGTCGTGTCCAACTCTTTGTGACCCCACTGCAAGTTTATGGCCACTTTCTAAGTGTCAGAGGCTGCTGTCTTTTTCTCTCTCGACCCATTAGTTAATTTGAACTAATTTTTTCTTCCTCAAGAGAAACTGTAAGTGAATGTATTCATTCATGCAGCAAGACAATAGCTGAGTATCTATATGGACAATGTGCCAGGCAAGATAGAGTGGTGAAAACCCTGCCTGCCTTCAAGGAGCTCCAAGTCACAAGTCAACACTGAAAGACCATCTGTGTCAGTCTGGTTTGCTCATCAGCTTGCCACCAAGAAGTTTTCCATCCTGCCTGGAACTCCCAGACCCCTGCTTCCACGAGGCAGGGTTAGGAACTCAGTGTGAAGGATGAACCTGCCACCCCTCCCCTTTCCTTGCACCCCTCGGACTGTGTCTGCCCAGGAGGGGTTCCGTGCGAGTTCCATGCTGTGTCCGCGTGCGGTCCACAGTCAGGAGGGGTGAGGGAACTCGGCCCCCTCACATCTCAGTGCTGTACGCTCTCTTCTCATAGATTTCTCAGAAGACGATTTTAATTCATCAAGCTCCGTTACGTTGAGTCTCCTTTCTGAATGGCTTTGCTCTGTAGGGTGTCGGCATTTGCCTGGAGGTCAGAGGCCACTTTACAGCTCAGTTCAGCTGCTCGCTCGTGTCTGACTCTTTTCGACCCCATGGACTGCAGCACACCGGGCTTCCCTGTCCGTCACCAAGCCCCGGAGCGCGCGCAGACTCATGTCCATCCTCTTACAGGGGCTTCCTAATTAGACCAGCATCCGGAGGTGAGATGCTATTATAAGCAGTGGACACTAGAGGGCAGCATCTCGCCCAGCCCGCACACAGCAGTCAGGCGCTGAGCTACCAGCGGTAAACTGCGGAGGAGACGGGGAAAGAACCCCCCAGAAAGTTTCTGGTCTCCTCTGCTCAAGTCCATGTGGGCCTGCATTCATCCTTTTTGTAATAATTGCTGGGAAAAGTGAAGCCTTTTCAAACAGTAACCTCTTAATAGTTTTGTTTATTTTTAAAGCGATTGCTTTTTGTTTGAAGCACACAATGCAAGAACTCCCTACATCAGATTCCTTAAAACACACACATCTTCTCTTCTGTTTTAGATCCCACCAAATAGTGTGGTGGGGTATTATGTCTGAAGCCTGCTCTTGGAAGGGCTGGGGGGAAATTTCTTTGTCCTGTTCTTTTTATTTTTTAACTGGCATCACGTCCAACAGTGGCTCAGTCAGTCTGCCTGTAATGCAGGAGACCCAGGTTTGATCCCTGGGTGGGGAAAATCGCCTGGAGGAGGTCGTGGCAACCCACTCCAGTATTCTTGCCTGGAGAATCCCGTGGACAGAGGACCCTGATGGGCTACAGTCCATGGGGTCACCAAGAGTCGGACATGACTGAAGCTGCTGAGCACAGCACAGCACATCTAACCTCTCTAAAATATTGGCCCAGATAACCTTTTCCCATACCATCACTGAATCTTTATTTTCTTTTCTCATATGAAATTTTATGTCACCTAGCAAATAATTTCAGAGTACTTTCTGAGTCCATAAAGACAAAAATAGTTACTCTTCAAAGCTTCCCTCTCCAGTCATCAAATTAAATAAAATCACCATCTGTAATCCTGTAACTTCTTTCTTGCCTTCAGTTCAGTTCAGTCACTCAGTTGTGTCCAACTCTTTGCAACCCCATGAACTGCAGCACGCCAGGCCTCCTGGTCCATCACCAACTCCTGGAGCTCTCTCAGATTCATATCCATCGAGTCACTGATGCCATCCAACCATCTCATCCTCTGTCATCCCCTTCTCCTCCGGCCTTCAATCTTTCCCAGCATCAGGGTCTTTTACAATGAATCAGCTCTTCACATCAGGTGGCCAAAGTACTGGAGTTTCTGCTTCAACATCAGTCCTTCCAATGAGCATTCAGGACTGATTTTCTTTAGGATGGACTAGTTGGATCTCCTTTCAGAGTCTTCTTCAACACCACAGTTCAAAAGCATCAATTCTTTGGTGCTCAGTTTTCTTTATAGTCTAGTTCTCACATCCATACATGACCACTGGAAAAACCATAGCCTTGAATAGATGGCCCTTTGTTGGCAAAGTAATGTCTCTGCTTTTTAATATGCTGTTTAGGAAGGCAATGGCACCTCATTCCAGTACTCTTGCCTGGAAAATCCCATGGACGGAGGAGCCTGGTAGGCTGCAGTCCATGAGGTCGCTAAGAGTCAGACACGACTGAGCTACTTCACTTTCACTTTTCAATTTTCCTTCCAAGGAGTAAGTGTCTTTTAATTTCGTGGCTGCAATCACCATCTGCAGTGATTTTGGAGCCCAGAAAAATGAAGTCTGACACTGTTTCCACTGTTTCCCCATCTATTTGCCATGAAGTGATGGGACCAGCTGCCATGATCTTCGTTTTCTGAATGTTGAGCTTTAAGCCAACTTTTTCACTCTCCTCTTTCACTTTCATCAAGAGGCTTTTTAGTTCCTCTTCACTTTCTGCCATAAGGGTGGTGTCATCTGCATATCTGAGGTTATTGATATTTCTCCCAGCAGTCTTGATTCCAGCTTGTGCTTCCTCCAGCCCAGCATTTCTCATGATGTACTCCGCATATAAGTTAAATAAGCAGGGTGACAATATACAGCCTTGACATACTCCTTTTCCTGTTTGGAACCAGTCTGTTGTTCCATGTCCAGTTCTAACTGTTGCTTCCTGACCTGCATACAGATTTCTCAGGAGGCAGGTCAGGTGGTTTGGTATGCCCATCTCTTAAAGAATTTTCCACAGTTTATTGTGATCCACACAGTCAAAGGCTTTGGCATAGTCAATAAAGCAGAAATAGATGTTTTTCTGAAATTATCTTGCTTTTTTATGACCCAGCGAATGTTGGCAATTTGGTCTCTGGTTCCTCTGCCTTTTCTAAAACCAGCTTGAATATCTGGAAGTTCATGGTTAACATATTGCTGAAGCCTGGCTTAGAGAATTTTAAGCATCACTTTACTAGCATGTGAGATGAGTGCAATTGTGCGGTAGTTTGAGCATTCTTTGGCATTGCCTTTCTTTGGGATTGGAATGAAAACGGACCTTTTCCAGTCCTGTGGCCACTGCTGAGTTTTCCAAATTTGCTGGTATATTGAGTGCAGCACTTTCATAGCATCATCTTTCAGGATTTGAAATAGCTCACCTGGAATTCCATCACCTCCACTAGCTTTGCTCATAGTGATGCTTCCTAAGGCCCACTTGACTTCGCATTCCAAGATGTCTGGCTCTAGGTGAGTGATCACACCATCGTGATTATCTGGGTCGTGAAGATCTTTTTTTGTATAGTTCTTCTGTGTATTCTTGCCACCTCTTCTTAAATCTTCTACTTCTGTTAGGTCCATACCATTTCTGTCCTTTATTGAGTCCATCTTTGCATTAAATGTTTCTTTGGTATCTCTAATTTTCTTGAAGAGATCTCTAGCCTTTCCCATTCTAGTGTTTTCCTCTATTCTTTGCATTGATCACTGAGGAAGGCTTTCTTATCTCTCCTTGCTATTCTTTAGAAATCTGCATTCAAATGGATATATCTGTCCTTTTCTCCTTTGCTTTTCACCTTGCTTCTTTTCACAGCTAATTGTAAGGCGTCCTCAGAAAGCGATTTTGCTTTTTTGCATTTCTTTTTCTTGGGGATGGTCTTGTTTTCTTGCCTTAATCCATTGCAAAGTCAGCACCTTACGAAGTTGTGCATATGCTATGTTCTTTACCAAACATGGGAGAAGGCAATGGCACCCCCACTCCAGTACTGTTGCCTGGAAGATCCCATGGATGGAGGAGCCTGGCAGGCTGCAGTCTATGGGGTCACTGAGAGTAGGACATGACTGAGCAACTTCACTCTCACTTTTCACTTTCATGCATTGGAGAAGGAAATGGCAGCCCACGCCAGTGTTCTTGCCTAGAGAATCCCAGGGACGGGGGAGCCTGGTGGGCTGCCGTCTATGGGGTTNCTATGGGGTCACTGAGAGTAGGACATGACTGAGCAACTTCACTCTCACTTTTCACTTTCATGCATTGGAGAAGGAAATGGCAGCCCACGCCAGTGTTCTTGCCTAGAGAATCCCAGGGACGGGGGAGCCTGGTGGGCTGCCGTCTATGGGGTTCCACAGAGTCGGACACGACTGAAGGGACTTAGCATAGCATAGCATTACCAAACGTGTCCAAAAGTTGGGCCATAAACTTAGTTTAAAATGGGAATCTTTGACATATCAACACATATTTCTTTTTAAATTTTGAATATTATTGATTTACTTATTTGCCAGCGCTGGGGTTTAGTTGTGGCATGTGAGACCTAATTCCCCGATCAGGGATCAAACCCAGGCCGCCTGCATTGAGAGTGCAGAGTCTTAGCCACTGGACCCCCAGGGAAGTCCCACAACACACATTTCTGAAATCCCTCTGTCAAAGTCCGAGGAATTGCACTTGGTGCCCTGCAGAGTTTTAAAAGGTAAACTTTCACACTTTGTGTGAAGTGGAGGTGGGATGGAGGGTTAGGTAATAAGCTGTCACTGCGAGGACAGGAAGTTGACTCCCGAGGTCACATGTCAGGGTCAGAGCTGGCAGAGACCCCAGACACAGGCTTTGTGGTCACCCGGCCAGTGATCTAGCTTTTCCTGCATCTTTGTTGTAACGTGGCTGTGATTGCCTGATCTTGGCACTGATACCCTCCATTAAAAAACAAACAAAAACGTTTCATGGGTTTAGAATTTTCTGTTTGTAAGGCAGTGTGCCATCATGGAGAAAACAGATTTCATAGTCAGACCACCCTGTGTGACAGACCCAGCTCAGCCCCTTTGTAACCGTGTGCCTGGGAGGAGTCACCCAGCTCCTCCGAGCTGCTGCTGCTTTGTCTTTGTTCGTATTGGGGTATTTATCTGTTTTTATTTATTTTTGGCTGTGCTGGGTCTTCGTAGCCACATGGGCTTTCTCTAGTTGCCTCCAGTGGGGGCTGCTCTCTAGCTGTGGCGCATGGGCTTCTTGCTGCCGTGGCCTCTCTCTCTGAGGAGCACGTGCTCTAGGGCGCACTGGCTTCAGGGTGCCTGGGCTTAGTTGCCGCCTCTGCATGTGGAATTGTCCTGGACCAGGGGTCAGACCCATGTCCCCTGCCCTGGCAGGCGGATCCCTAACTACCAGGACCGCCGAGGAAGTCCTCTTTGTCTTTTAACGCTGTTGTAAGTTATCAGAGACTGGGCATTTGAAGGCACTCGGCACAGTGTCTGATGTATGTTGGCAGCTCCGCGATGGGGCCCGGTTTTATGGCTGGCTGAGTTCTTCCCGGAGGTGGGCGTCCGTCCCTTCAGGCCAAGGTGAAGGCTCAGAACGTCTGGGAGAAGTGACTCTGCGGAGCCAGAGTCAGAGCCCAACACAGACCTTCACCTCTCAAAGAGCTTGAGAGCACAAGATGCAGGAGAGGAGAACGGAGGCACAGATAGGCCAGGCAGCATGAGGAAGAAGCCAGCTGTGATCTCGATGCTACCTCCCGACTTCCAGACAGCCCTGGTGCGCCGGGGGCAGAGCGCGTGGTGCGCCAGGGTAGCAGGATCTCAGACATTCCTTCCAGCCCGAACACTGTCTGCCGGAAGCCTTTGCACACCTCCATCGTCAGCAGTACTGCTGGCAGCCTTTGCACACTCCCATCGTCAGCAGTAGTGCTGGAAGCCTTTGCACGCCTCCATCGTCAGCAGGACTGCTGGCAGCCTTTGCACACCTCCATCGTCAGCAGTAGTGCTGGAAGCCTTTGCACACCTCCATCGTCAGCAGTAGTGCTGGAAGCCTTTGCACACCTCCATCGTCAGCAGGACTGCTGGAAGCCTTTGCACACTCCCATCGTCAGCAGTAGTGCTGGAAGCCTTTGCACACCTCCATCGTCAGCAGGACTGCTGGCAGCCTTTGCACACCTCCATCGTCAGCAGGACTGCTGGCAGCCTTTGCACACTCCCATCGTCAGCAGTAGTGCCGGAAGCCTTTGCACGCCTCCATCGTCAGCAGGACTGCTGGCAGCCTTTGCACACCTCCATCGTCAGCAGTAGTGCCGGAAGCCTTTGCACACCTCCATCGTCAGCAGTAGTGCTGGAAGCCTTTGCACACCTCCATCGTCAGCAGGACTGCTGGCAGCCTTTGCACACCTCCGTCGTCAGCAGGAACAGCTACGGCCCCTAATGCTTTGGCTCTCCCTGCGTGGCCATGGCCTGCGGTCAGGTCCTCAGTGTAAGTGCAAGAGTTTGTCATTCAGTCAAGTCTGACTCTTGGCGACCCCATGGACTGTAGCCCGCCAGGCTCCTCCCTCCATGGGATTCTCCAGGCAAGAATACTGGGGTGGGTTGCCATTCCCCTCTCCAGGGGATCTTCCCAACCCAGGGGATTGAACTCGGGTCTCCTGCATTGTAGGCAGATTCTGTATCATCTGAACAATTTTCTTCTCTTTTCTTCTGGCAGAACCTAGCTCGTTGCCTTCAATACTGGCACGTCTCCATTTTGGTTTTAGAGTACCTGCATTAATCCAGGTCTCATTTTGGCTCTTCCCCGACCTTGGCAGGTCACTTCCTCCCCCTGGGGCTCAGCTCTGTGTCTGTAGAACGAGGAGGTGGTCTAAGGCCCCTTCCGGCTCCTGTCTTCTGTGAAACACAGCTCCCAATCTCAAAGCTGTCGAAAATAAAAGCAGGGTCACCTCTGCAAAGCAGTTTATGTTCACAGCTCTCCAGCTTAGCATCAGATGTGGATCATAAAAAGGCAAGCAGACAGAACACCAGATAAGAACCAGCATATATTGAAATAAAGGACAAAGTAGCAGAGAGTCAGGGTGTTTTCAGTGTAGCCAGCGCTGTTTGAGAGAGTGTAGACCCTCTTGCTAGATGGCCTTTGAGAGTCTGGTCCGTTGTAGTGAGAGGAATGAGCACCAGGGGTGTGCTCTGCTGTCACACAGGCTGCCTGCCCCCCACGGGCTGGGAGGAACCTCACAGGGGGTCTAGATGTTGAGGAATTGCTCCTAATGACTGAGGCCATGCAGGATAAGGTAGGTGGCACAACCCGGGGTGGACCATCCCCACCTAGAGCAGAGAGAATACGGTGGCGTCCCAAGAAGCTGACTTCATGCCTTGATCTTCCACATGAGAAAGCAAACTGAGAGAGAAGTGAGATGGGGGGGCGTTCACCTCGAGTCAACTCTGATGCACATGCAGAGTTAGATCACGCAAAAACAAATGCCCTTCATTGTGATAACAGTTTACACATCGTAGCTATTTGGAATCTGCTAATTGAGGGGAAAAACTCAGGACGGAAAACCAGGCATTCGCATTATTTAGTGTGTAGCCAGTGCCACAGGTTTATGGTTCATTTACCTGCCAGGGGCCCAGTGTGCACTTCGGAGCTCAGGAAATGTAAAATTCTATGTACTATCTGGACTAATATGGCAGTGAAGAAGCTTCAGAAATATACAGCAATTTGGTGGTGGTTATTGCAGTAGCATTTTGGGCTTCCCTGGTGGCTCAGCTGGTAAAGAATCTGCCTGCAATGTGGGAGACCTGGGTTCAATCCCTGGGTTGAGACGATCCCCTGGAGAAGGGAAAGGCTATCCACTCCAGTATTGTGGCCTGGAGAATTCCATGGACTGTATAGTCCATGGGGTCACAAAGACACAACTGAGTGACTTTCACTTTGGCAGATCTGAATAAAATACTTGGGATGGAAGTAATGAAACCAAATCCACCTACTCATTAGCCTTTAGTTCACTCACATATCCTAAAGAGAACTAAGGATATCCTAAAAGGAACTAAAAAGTTTTGGTAACATGAGGCTTCAGTTATTAAAAACTGTCAAGTAAATGCTCAAAATTAGAAGCTGTTCATTGTTACTTTAGTCATTAAACATCACAACAAGGTCCAACTGTCCAGCACAGAGAATTCTCTTCCATGTCCTGTGATAAACCGTAATGGAGAAGAATATATGAAAAAAGACTGCTATATATGTATAGTTGAATCACTTTGTGTACAGTAATAATTAACAAAACACTGTAAATCAACTGTACTTCAATTAAAAAAAGAAAAAAAAAAAAAACAGGGATTGGCCATCCACTGTATGCCAGGGGATAGCCATTCACCTGCCAGGCTGGTGCTAGGACCAACTTGAATAACGTGTGGTCCTCACCTTCTGAGGGCTCTTGGTCAAGTGAAGAGACCCGCAGGTCAACAAGTGAATGATAGCTCCGTGTGATAAGTACTGATCAGAGAGATGAACTTACACGTCCTGGGACACATAAAGGTGTCAGACGTGCCTGGAGAGCAGGTAGGTTTAGCTTGAGGGTAAGGCCACTTCCTACCTTCATCTTGGTGCTGTTGAGTGGCTCAGTCGTGTCCGGCTCTTTGCAACCCCATGGATTGCAACACGCCAGGCTTCTCTGTCCTTCCGTATTTCCTGAAGATTGTTCAGATTCATTTCCATTGAGTCAGTGATGCCATCCAACCATCTCATTCTCTGTCCCCTCCTTCTCCTCCTGCTTTCAGTCTTTCCCAGCATTAGGGTTTTTTCCAATGAAGAAAGATACACAGCTGACAAAGTGAGAAACAGTGCAATTCAGGCAGACATGAGCCTGGGCGAATGTATGGGGCTGGAAGGGACGGAGGCAGTCTGTGTCTGAGGAGCAGTGTGCAGGTGTGTCAGCCACGTGTGGTTATTCAGGAAGCAGAGAGTGAAACGGCTGAATCACAGGGGTGTGGCTGGAGAGAGGGTTGGGGCGCGGGTGGGAGGGGCTTCGAGTTCCAAGTGGAGGAGATGAGATTTTGTTTGGGAAACTGACCAAAGTTCTTAGGAAGCTGAGGCATGATCAGCGAGACTAGATAAATCGAGATGTTGGTGGTGGAGATCAAGAATACGGGCACAGGGAATTCCCCGGAGGTCCGGTGATCAGGGCTCTACGCTCTCAGTGCCAAGGTTCAAGACCCCACAAGTAGCACATGCGGCCTAAGGAAAAGAGTACGGTGCACAGAGCATCCTTGGAGAATGCAGTGGACGTCAGTGTTTTATTTACGTGCCGCAGCTCCCATCTCCTGGAACAGGAGACACACCTGGATGCACCTGTCCTCCCTGCCCCAACTTCAATATGTCAGCCTTCCCAAGAAGTGCCTTTTAAATGTAAATTTAAAAATAATAAAATAGTTAATAAAAAGCCATCTCCTTAGCTACAATGATTGATCTAAGGGTGGAAACCAGATACAAGCTAGTTCAATCATAGTATCTTATTGTCTCCACCCTGTCCGGAGTGTTTAACCAACATACGGGCATGTGACCCCAATCGGAGACCTTCCCTGGTAATTCTGAATTTTGATTGTCACTAGGGGGAAAGAGCTGTTTGTTTGGTTTTTTTTTTTCTGATGGTGAATCTGTCAAGTTGCAAATTTAGGAATGCTAATGGTTATGTCTCTAATATTTGGGGAAAAAACTGGCCTTCAGTAGAAAAAAGTTTAACCTTAGCAGAGACGCAGATGTGAACCTCAGAGGGAAGTTAGTTCTGGTGGCCTCTCAGCCTCTGGTTCCAGGCATCCCTGGAGTTAATTTCATCCCCTCCTGTCTTACATTCCGGTTAACATGAACCCATAAATTACCCTTTATACTGGAGGTAGTTCTTATTGGGTTTCTGACACTAGCAACCGAGAGTCCTGACTAATGAAGACGGGGAGATAATTAAGTCTGATCTTGATACATTGCCTTTTAAAAGACTCTTCGCTGGGTAGTGGTGGAGCTTAAGGGGAAGAGCAGGACCAGAGATAGACTGGAAGGTCATGTTTGCTTTAGAGGTTGTCTGAGCCCTGGAAGTGAATGAGCTCACCTAAGGTAAGCGTAGGAAGTGATCTGAGGCCTGGGAGGATGCCATCCTAGGAGGAGGCATTTTGAAGGATGCCAGCATCCAGGGGGACAGAGGAGGAGGACCAGCTGTCTCACTCAGGCCATTTCTGATTTCACCCAGCTAATCCACTCTCCCGGTCCTCCTTGGGGAGAAGGCCACGTCTAAGTCCAGGAGGGGGTCTCTAGCTTCTCTTTTTTTCTATCTTTTTTTTCTTTATTTGCCATGCAGCATGTGGGATCTCAGTTCCCTGACCAGGGACCAGAGATCAAACCTGAGCCCCCTGCGCTGGAAGCTCAGAGTCTTAGCCCCTTAACCACCAGGGAAGTCCCCTTTCTTTTTTTCTTTTTTATTTAACGCTCTAGGTCACATCTTTTGAAATCTGCAACAGAGTAATTCTAGTTCTCCATCCCCCCGAAGCTCTTCCTCTCATTCGAAGCCTGTGATCTCATAATTTACGTCTTCAGGGTTAAATTTCTCACTTCATTGACCCATGGTTGTTCAGTCACTCAGTCACGTCTGACTCTTGTGACGCCATGAACGGCAGCACACCAGTCTCCTCTGCCCTCCACTCTCTCTCAGAGTTTGCTCAAACTCCTGTCCATTGAGTCGGTGATGCCATCCAACTGTCTCATCCTCTGTTGCCCCCTTCTCCTGCCCTCAATCTTTCCCGGCATCAGGGTCTTTTCCAGTGAATTGGTTCTTTGCATCACATGGCCAAAATATTGGAGCTTGTTTCAGCATCTGTCCCTCCAATAATATTCAGGGTTGATTTTCTTGAGGACTTCCTGGTTTGATCTCCTTGCAGTCCAAGGGACTTTACCCATCTGGTAATGACCAGATTTTACTGAACCCTTCTGGTCTTTCTCATCTGTGGTTGTTCTGCAGATAGTTGTGATTTTTGGTGTGCTTGTGAAAGGAAGTGAGCCCAGGGTCTTTCTACTCTACCATGTATACACATATCCTTCTGTATACTTGAAATCATCTCTAGATCACTTATAACACCTGAAATAAAGAGATGTAAGTAGCTGTAAATAGAATGTAAATTCTATTTAAATAATTGTCAGCATGTGGAAAATTCAGGTTTGACTTTTTTGAGGTTTCTGGACTGTCTTTTACAAGTATTTTAAATCTACAGTTGGTTGAATCCATGAATGGGGAACCTGTGAATGCAGAGGGTGATGATTATCTGGGTGGAGAGCAAACTTCCCTTGCCCCCTAAACTGAGGTTTTAGAATGAACTTTTGGGTTCACTCCTACACAATTGTCTGTGTGTGTGTGTGCGTGCACACACACAATCATGTCTGACTCCTTGTGACCCCATGAATCACAGCCCGCCAGGCCTCCCTGTCCATCACCAACTCCTGGAGTTCACTCAAACTCACGTCTGTCGAGTCAGTGATGCCATCCAGCCATCTCATCCTCTGTCATCCCCTTCTCCTCCTGCCCCCAATCCCTCCCAGCATCAGAGTCTTTTCCAATGAGTCC
>SJYX01003271.1:446448-470630 GCA_006410675.1 Oreotragus oreotragus
ATTTTGAGCATTACTTTACTAGCATGTGAGATGAGTGCAATTGTGCGGTAGTTTGAGCATTCTTTGGCATTGCCTTTCTTTGGGATTGGAATGAAAACGGACCTTTTCCAGTCTTGTGGCCAGTGCTGAGTTTTCCAAATTTGCTGGCATATTGAGTGCAGCACTTTGACAGCATCATCTTCCAGGATTTGAAACAGCTCAACTGGAATTCCATCACCTCCACTAGCTTTGTTCGTAGTGATGCTTCCTAAGGCCCACTTGACTTCACATTCCAGGATGTCTGGCTGTAGGTGAGTGATCACGCCATCGTGATTATCTGGGTCGTGAAGATCTTTTTTGTACAGTTCTTCCGTGTATTCTTGCCACCTCTTAATATCTTCTGTTAGGTCCATACCATTTCTGTCCTTTATTGAGCCCATCTTTGCTTGAAAATGTTCCCTTGGGGTATCTAATTTTCTTGAAGAGATCTCTAGTCTTTCCCATTCTGCTGTTTTCCTCTATTTCTTTGCATTGATCGCTGAGGAAGGCTTTCTTATCTCTTCTTGCTTTTCTTTAGAACTCTGCATTCAGATGCTTATATCTTTCCTTTTCTCCTTTGCTTTTTGCTTCTCTTCTTTTCACAGCTATTTGTAAGCCCTCCCCAGACAGCTATTTTGCTTTTTTGCATTTCTTTTTCTTGGGAATGGTCTTGATCCCTGTCTCCTGTACAGTGTCACGAACCTCATTCCATAGTTCATCAGGCACTCTATCTATCAGATCTAGGCCCTTAAATCTATTTCTCACTTCCACTGTATAATCATGAGGGATTTGATTTAGGTCATACCTGATATGGTCTGGTGGTTTTCCCTACTTTCTTCAATTTAAGTCTGAATTTGGCAATGAGGAGTTCATGATCTGAGCCACAGTCAGCTCCCAGTCTTGTTTTTGTTGACTGTATAGAGCTTCTCCATCTTTGGCTGCAAAGAATAAAATCAGTCTGACTTGGTGTTGACCATCTGGTGATGTCCATGTGTAGAGTCTTCTCTTGTGTTGTTGGAAGAGGGTGTTTGCTATGACCAGTGCATTTTCTTGGCAAAACTCTATTAGTCTTTGCCCTGCTTCATTCCGTTTTCCAAGGCCAAATTTGCCTGTTACTCCAGGTGTTTCTTGACTTCCTACTTTTGGATTCCAGCCCCCTATAATGAAAAGGACATCTTTTTTGGGTGTTAGTTCTAAAAAGTCTTATAGGTCTTCATAGAACCGTTCAACTTCAGCTTCTTCAGCATTACTGGTTGGGGCATAGACTTGGATTACTGTGATATTGAATGGTTTGCCTTGGAAAGGAACAGAGATAATTCTGTTGTTTTTGAGATTGCATCCAAGTACTGCATTTTGGGCTCTTTTGTTGACCATGATGGCTAGTCCATTTCTTCTAAGGGATTCCTGCCTGCAGTAGTAGATATAATGGTCATCTGAGTTAAATTCACCCATTCCAGTCCATTTTAGTTCTCGACGCTCACTCTTGCCATCTCTTGTTTGACCACTTCTAATTTGCCTTGATTCATGGATCTGACATTCCAGGTTCCTATGCAATATTGCTCTTTACAGCATTGGACCTTGCTTCTATCACCAGTCACATCGACAACTTGGTATTGTTTTTGCTTTGGCTCCATCCCTTCATTCTTTCTGGAGTTATTTCTCCACTGATCTCCAGTAGCATATTGGGCACCTACTGACCTGGGGCGTTCCTCTTTCAGTATCCTGTCATTTTGCCTTTTCGTACTGTGTAGGTAGGTATACGTGTATGTATGCATATACCTATACCTATCCACGTATCTATGTCTGTACCTATACCTAAGGAGGAGAAGCCCATAATCTCTCTGATCTGTCTCCTACGACGGGATGTGGATCCTGTTCACCAGGGTGAGAGAGACATGAATTGAATCGTATGAGGGGCTAAGTCCTCACCTGTATCCGAGACCAGTCCTGGCGTCTGGCTGCCCAAGCTGGCCCTATGCCCACTCCTGCTCTGGCTGAAAAGAGCAGGCAGGTTTCCAGCTGTCTGGCAGGATGAGGGTGGCCGGGTGACCAAGGGGTGCTTGGAGCCCTGATACGTGTGTGAGTGTGTGTGTGTGTTACTGCCTGGCCTGCGTGGGTCTCAGTGCTGCATCCACCCACAGAGCCCATTTCCATCTCTTGCCATCTGGCCTCTGAACCACGGGCAGCAGGATCTCTGCCGACAGCCCGACGTGATGATTTGCTCAGACGCCTGTCACAGAGGCCCAAGGTTGTGATGGGTGCGGCTGCCGTGGCAGAAACGGCAGCGCTGAAGCATGTGCTGTGCACTACCGCGGGGCCTTGTGCATTGGCTTCTCCCAGCGAGTTTCTTACTTTTTGACCAAAGATGATGTTGCTCTTCAAGACTCCTTTTTTAGAAACCTATAGATTCCTTCCTTGCCATATTCACCAAGAAAGTATAATTTAGTTTAGATACAGTTATCTTGGATTGACTAAATCAGCTGAAAGCAATTGTCTATTTCTCCTTCTGATTTACTCCACTCTGGGTGACAGACTCTCGGTCCATCCACACCTCTCCAAATGGTCCAACTCTGTTTCTTTTAATGGCTGAGTGATATTCCATTGTGTATACGCACGTGTCAGTGGACATCTAGGTTTCTTCCATGTCTTGGCTACTATAGACAGTGCTGCAGTGAACACTGAGGTACATGTGTCATTTTGAATTTCCATCTTTTCAGGGTTCATGTCCTGCTGTGGGGTTGCTGGGTCCCCACTTTGAAAGAGCAGTGAAATTCAGAAACCCACCCACCAGACTGTTCAGTTCTCTGTGAGTGAGGCGTACGCTCTATGTTTGTATCTGGCACAGTATGGTATTTAGCAGTATAGACTCTGGAGCCAGGCATTCTGGGTTCACATCCTGCCAGGAGCACTTGCAGGCCTGTGGCCCCTCTGTGCTTCGGCTGCCCCTTCAGTAAAGCAGCACGGGTCTCCCAGCTGGGATGACTGACTGCATGGGTGAGGACAGCTGAAGGTCAGGACACAGCCTGGGCTGTGAGTACCAGAGATCAAACCCAGTGCCCAGTGCCTCCTGGGCTCAGCGCAGGTCTGTGAATGAACAGCAGCAGTCTTTGACTCACCTGGCTGAATCCCCACAGGTATCCTTACCTCTTGATCAGGAAGGTAGGGACATCGCTCTAAGGGAAAAAAAAAAGAGACTGATTGGAATGACTGGCCAGGGAAGCTTTCTTTGGGGTTCTCTTAACAATCCTGACTCTCCTGACTCGAGAAGGCAGGGGTGGAGTCCTGTGTGTTTGTGAGGAGCTGGAGGCGTGGGAGGGAAGGGTCGAATGAGATCTCAAACAAGAGAAAGGATAGTGCTGACTCTGACCTTACGCGGGTCCACGCTGGCAGTAGCCGCTAAGCTCCACCAGAGGGCGCCCCGGGGTTAGCATCCCTGAGCCAGGATTTGCTCACACCCTTCCAGGGGGTCTCGGCGGAACTTCTCAAGGGCTGTTCTTGTTCTCTACTGAATCTTTACCTCCTGCAGCCTTGGCACTGTCAGCACCCACTCTTCATTCTTTCCTGTGACCTCGAGCCTCTGGTTAACAATGATGTCCTGTATCAGTTCACAATATTTAGAGATCTTGGTGAATGAGATGAGATTCCTCAGAGGGGATTGTATGGGGTCTTCCAAGCGTTACGGATGTGGCAGAGCCACTTCTTGTCAGCCTGTCTTTGTGCGTGTACACGTGCGCATATAGACTCATGAATGTAACAAGTGATCATAGAGCCTCCTGATCAAAGTGAGGACAGTGAAAAAGCTGGCTTAAGACTCAACATTCAGAAAACGAAGATCATGGCATCTGGTCCCATCACTTCATGGCAGATAGATGGGGAAACAGTGGAAACAGTGACAGACTTTATTTTCTGGGGTTCCAAATCATTGCAGATGGTGATTGCAGTCGTGAAATTAAAAGACGCGTACCCCTTGGAAGAAAAGTTATGACCAACAAAGATAGCATATTAAAAAACAAAGGCATTACTTTGCCAACAAAGGTCCATCTAGTCAAGGCTGTGGTTTTTTTCAGTAGTCATGTACGGGTGTGAGAGACTATAAAGAAAGCTGAGCACCGAAGAATTGATGCTTTTGAACTGTGGTGTTGGAGAAGACTCTTGAGAGTCCCTTGGACTGCAAGGAGATCCAACCAGTCCATCCTAAAGGAAATCAGTCCTGAATATTCATTGGAAGGACTGATGCTGAAGCTGAATCTCCAATACTTTGGCCACCTGATGTGAAGAACTGACTTATTGGAAAAGACCCTGATGCTGGGAAAGATTGAAGGCGGGAGGAGAAGGGGACGACAGAGGATGAGATGGTTGGATGGCCTCACCGACTCAGTGGACATGGGTTTGGGTAGACTCTGGGAGTTGGTGATGGACAGGGAAGCCTCGTGTGCTGCAGTCCACGGGGTCGCAAAGAGTCGGACATGACTGAGTGACTCAACTGAACTGAGATGTCCATGCACTTTGAAAATGTAACGTTTATACTCATGTCCCTTAAACTATAAAATGCCTTACCTCTCTTACTGCTTGAGGCTTCTGGCTTGTTGTGTTCCCTCTACTTCCCCAAGACTGCAGTCTCCAGAACTTAACTCATTACTGAACCAATCTTGGTCCCTTCCCCTGAGTGCAGTAAAGTCAGTCTACCAACACCAGGTTGTAAAGAAGGAAAGGAGCGTTTACTGCAGGTGCCAAGCAATGAGTCCAGGAAAGCTAGTGCTCAGAACACCTGGACTCCCTAAAGGAGTTCTCAAGAAAGCATCTTTAAAGGCCAGGTGAGGGAGGTGGGGATCCAGGGTACCTGATCCGCTTGTGCAGTTCTCTGATGGCTGATGGTGGTGCCAGGGTGGTGTCACAGGAGTGAACATTATCAGTCCTTAGCCTCCAGGAGGCCTGGGGGTATGTGCTCATGGTTGTCAAGTACTTAACATTTTCCATTTGGTGATGGTTTTAGCATTTGTAAAAAAAGCTCAGAAAGTTTGAAGAGGGAAATGTAATAGGAAGACTTGTTTAATGTAGAAGAGACTGGCACTATGGAGAGAGCTCCAGGAGAACTCTAAGGGATAGAGAGCGAAGGGAAACGGGAACAAGGAAGAAGCTTAGGAGCTCAGAGTAAAGAGCCTGCGTGCTCGCTGGCCTCAGACCCCAGAGGGGAGGTCCCTGTGTCCGGAAGCATGCTGCCTGCAGCACGGCAATGGTGATGCTGGCGAGGATGAAGGTGCCCAGAGCCGGCAGCCGAGGGCAGCCTGCCGCCCCTCCTGCAACGCCACTGGGGTGCCTGCTTGCTGCCGCTCTGAAAAACAGACAAAGGGAAGGGGGAGAAAAAGGCCCTTCTTTCTCTCCCAACCATGCATCGTCCCACCCACACTCCTATTGTCCAACCTCAGGGCCAGCCAGCTGGCAACGGGAAAGCTAGCCTGCAGAGTCCAGCTCCAGTATTACAAAGCGGGAGAAGGCTGGGGGAGGCGGGTGGAGCTGAAAGACGTGAAATTAATAACTGGTACAGATGGAAAGTACATTTTTTCATCCCAAGGATGGAAGGAAGCCCAAAACACCATCGTGCAAAAGGGAGATAGATTGACTCAGAGAGGCATTTGCACCTAAAAACCGAAGGTTTAGGTGAAAACATCTCTTGGAGCAAGGCTATGAGATGTATTCTGCTTGCTGCCAAGGTATTGGGTAAGCAAGACAGGATGTTATAAAGCCTATTGTGCAAAAAATGTGCAGAAAGCTGAGGGCTCTTCATCTGAGCAAATGCCCAATACAGAGCTGATATAGCTGAGAAATGCATTCTAGAAGAAATGGAGTCAAAAGTCAACCATTGAAAGATCACTCTTCAGGGAGGCTCTTTATTACTTTCAGAAATGATGATAAACTTTTTCTGTGCAAATAGCATTTAGCCACCTGCCCCCCCGCCCCTCCCACCCCGTCCCCCCCACACACACACCCGAGCTCTTGATATTTCTGGAGAGTCTAAGACTGAGGTTTGTAGGATCTGGGGCACAGCCATGATGAGTCGTCAAGCCCCTTCTTCCTGCCAGAAGGGAGTGGGTCTGCGGGTGAAGAGTGGGAAGGGCTCTTTCCATGTGACGGAGAGGCAGTCAGGGACCCGTCTGGCCCGATCTGTTGCCTGCACTTGAGACGTGGTGACCGATCCCCGCAGTCAGCAGTTGCTCCTGTCTCCCCAGAACCCTGACTTTCCTGCCTCCATCGCAGCTTCTCAAATTGCAAAGTGTCCTCCCTGATTTGCTCTTCAGACAATCATGTCTGTCCTGCAAAGTGCTGACTCCCAGCCTTGCTGGGCAAAGTGAACACATCGCTCTTGGAAATGCCAGTGCTGCCAAGGTCAGTCCAAGGGTCCCTCTTCTCCACCGGAAGCCTTCTTCCCCTTCTGTCTATCCCAGCAGTGGTGAATCTGAGTATGTATGGGACATCCACCCCCAGCTGCACCGGGCCACGAGGACTGAGTTAGGCCTCCAGCCCTTCTATAAGAGTGATAAAGAATCTGCCTGCCAGTGTAGGAATTGCAGGACATGGGAGTTCAATCCCTGGGGCAGGAAGATCCCCTGGAGAAGGAAATGGCAACCCACTCCAGTATTCTTGCCTGGAGAATCCCATGGACCGAGGAGCCTGTNCCTCCAGCCCTTCTATAAGAGTGATAAAGAATCTGCCTGCCAGTGTAGGAATTGCAGGACATGGGAGTTCAATCCCTGGGGCAGGAAGATCCCCTGGAGAAGGAAATGGCAACCCACTCCAGTATTCTTGCCTGGAGAATCCCATGGACCGAGGAGCCTGTCAGGCTACATTCCATGGGGTTGCAAAGAGTCGGACATGATTGAATGACCTAGCATGCACACACGTGCATTATACTGTATGTACATTTGGAAAAACTCACTTTGTACATACAAAAAACAGGCATGTACATTTGGAAAAACTGAAGCTCTATAAATTTAATTGTGTATAAATTATTCCTCAATAAAATTTTCTTGAAAGTTAAAAAGTGCTTTCATAAACATTATTCTGTTCGTTCTCCACATCAGCCTGCGAGAGGAATGCAGTGAAAATTCTCCCCATTTTGTGTTTCAGAAACCCAGCGTTCAGATAAGATTCTATGAGTTGCCTGAGATCTCACAAATGGGATGAAACTCAGCCTTTTACTCCTGTTCCATTTTTTCTTTCTATTACATGTACTACTTAACAGTGGTTTCAGCGGCACCGTGAAACAGGGTATAAATTGGGTCTTTTATAAATAAGTGAATGGAATAGAAGGTTCCAGAGCCAAACCAAGCCTGCAAGTTTCCTGACACAATGGACTAAAATAAAAACGAGTATAAAGATGCCTCCTGGTTGGTTCAGTGGTGAAGAGTCCGCCTGTCAGTGCAGGGGACATAGCTTCGGTCCCTGGTCTGGGAGGATCGCGCCGGCTGCAGAAAAACTAAGCCCGTGCCCCACAGTTAACTGAGACTGTGCTCCAGAGCCGTGGAGCCGCAACTGCTGAGCCCCCAGGCTGCAACTGCTGAAGCCCGGGCACCGGAAGGTCTGCGCTCTGCAAGAGAAGTCACTGCAGAGAGAAGCCCAAGTGCAGTCACTAGAGAAAAGCCCACCCAGCAAGGAAAACCCAGCACAGTCGAAAATAAGTAAATAAATAAAACTGGACATAAAAATATCCTCTACAGTGACAGTTCACATGGGCATGCATGGTATTTGTTTCAAAAATTTTAAATTAGAGTACGATTGGTGTATTAATACCGTAATGTGTTATTTTCAGGTGTATGACATTGTTTTTGTTGTTTAGTCCCTCAGTTGTGTCCAACTCTTTGCGACCCCACGGACTGCAGCATGCCAGGCTTTGCTGTGCTTCACCATCTCCCGGAGCTTGCTCAAACTCATGTCCGTTGAGTTGGTGATACCATCCAGCTATCTCATCCTTTCCTGTCCCCTTCTCTTCCTGCCTTCAGTCTTTCCCAGCACTGGGGTCTTTTCTAATGATTCAGCTCTTTGCATCACGTGGCCAAATTACTGGAGCTTCAGCCTCAGTCCTTCCAATGAATATTCAGGGTTGATTTCCTTTGACTGGTTTGAATCTCCTTGCAGTCCAAAGGGACTCAACACCACACTTCAAAAGCACTAGGTAGTACTTTAATATTTGCATGTTTTATGAAATGATCACCATGATAAGCCTAGTAACCATCAGTCCCTGTACAGAGAATTATAATATCATCATTTGCCATATTCCTTATGTTGTATATTATATCCCCACAGCTTATTTGTTTTATCAGCTTTCCAGGTAGCTCAGTGGTTAAGAATCCACCTGCAATGTAGGAGACATGAGTTTGATTCCTGGGTTGGGAAGACACCCTGGAGAAGGAAATGGCAACCCACTCCAGTATTCTTGCCTGAGAAATCCCATGGAGAGGAACCTGGTGGGCTGCGGTCCATGGGGTCACCAAAGAGTCGGAGACAACTTAGCAACTAAACAACAGTGTTCTCTAGATCCATCCATTTGGCACAAATGGCAAGATTTCATTTTTTTAATGTCTCAGTAATATTCCGTTGTGTATGTACACATGTAATATGTACATATATATATATATGTGCATGTATATATGTATACATACGTATGGGCTGCCCCGATGGCTCAGTGGTAAGAATCTGTCTACAATGCGGGAGCTGCAGGGGGCAAGGGTTCCATCCCTAGGTCAGGAAGATCCCCTGGAGGAGGGCACAGCAACCCACTCCAACATTCTTGCCTGGAGAATCCCATGAACAGAGGAGCCTGGCAGGTACAGTCCATGGGGTCTCGAAGAGTTAGACATGACTGAAGCAACTTCACACCGCATACATATGGACATATCATGTGCATAGATATATTTTGTTGTCTTTTTCATAACAGCCCTTCTGACAGCTTTGAGGTTCTCATTGTGGTTTTACTTTGCACTTCCCTGATGATTAGTGAACACCTTTTCATATGCCTGTTGATCATCTGTGTGTCTTCTTTGGAGAAACATCTATTCAGGTCTTCTGCCCAGTTTTTAATTGTTGGGCAGTTGTTTGTTTTTTGATATCTGTTTATTTTTTGATAGTTGTTTGTCTTGTGTGAGTTCTTTGTATATTTTGGATATTAACCCCTTATCAGGCATATTGTTTGCAAAAATCCTCACCCAGTCAATAGTCTGCCTTGTGTTTTATTGATAGCTTCCTTCACTGTGCAAAAGCTTTTTAGTCTGACACAGTCCTATTTTATTTTGCTTTTGTTTTCCTTGCCTGAGAAGATGTATCCAAAAATACTGCCAAGACCAGTGTCAAAGAATGTACTGCGTATGTTTTCTTCTGGCAGTTTTATGGTTTCAGTTCTTACATTTTTATCTTTAGTACATTTGAGTTTATTTTTGTATATAATGTGAGAAAGTAGTTCAGTTTGGTTCTTTTGCATGTAGCTGTCCAGCTTTCCCAGTAGCACTTATTAAAGAGGCTGTCTTTTCCTCTCTGTGTATTCTTGCCTACTTGGTCTTAGAATAATTGACCGTAAGCGCATTCGTTTATTTCTGGGCTTTCTCTCCTGTTCCACTCATCTGTGTTTCTGTTTTTGAGCCAGTGCCATACTGTCTTGATTGTTATAGCTTCATAGTATAGTCTGGGGTCTGGGAGACTGATTCGTATAGCTCTGGTCTTCTTCCTCAAGATTGTTTGCTATTGGGGGTCTTTTGTGTTTCCATATAAAGTTTGGAATTGTTTGCTTTGGCTCTGTGAAAAATGCCATCGTATCTTGATAGATATTGCTTTGAATACATAGATTTCCTTGGTGGCATGGTCACTTAACCATAGTGATCCTTCTAATACAAAAACACAGTGCATCTTTTCATTTGTTTGTGTTGTCTTCAATTTCTTTCATTTACATCGTATATTAATAGTTTTCCTAGTACAGGTCCTTTATCTCCTGAGTTAGATTTATTCCTAGGTATTTTATTCATGTTGATATGACTATACACAGGGTTTTTTCTTAATTTCTTTTTTGGATAGTTTGTTATTATCATATAGAAATTTCACACATTTCTGCATGCACATTTTGTATGTTGCAACTTTAGTGAATTCATTGACTAGTTCTAATAGTTTTGGCGTTGTGTCTCGGGGATTTTCTATCTACATATAGGATCAAGTCATCTGAGAACATCGCTATCATTAATTGGCTTCTTAAAAAGATGACTTTGGTGTAAGTTCTAGCTTTGCCTGCTCAGCAGTTTACATTTCTGGGGAAACTTCAGGAAGTGTCCGTTTCTGTATCTGTCTCCCTGTAGAGGGCACTCTTCTCATCCCAACCCAGGTTTCAAGGTTTCCAAAAATGCCTAGGAGGAAGATGGCGCAGACGTTGTCATGCTTTCTTCATGAGAAGGTTCCCACACAAGGAATCTCCCCTCCTTCCTTCCATCCTCCTTCCTTCATCTCGTTCAGCAAAAAGTTTTGAGCACCTACTGTGTGCCTGGCCTTGAAAGTGTGAATGACATGATCCTTCAGTTACATCTGATAACCGAGACAGACGTGCCCCCAGACCATCAAACACAATTAAAGAGAATGTTTATTTATTTTCGGCTGGATCTTCATGGCTGCTTGCACGCTTTCTCTGGTAGCAGTGAGTGGGGGCTACTGTCTAGTTGTAGCGTGTGAGCGTCTTATTGTGGTGCCTTTCCTTGTTGCAGAGCACGGACTCTTGAGAGCAGGCTCAGTGGGTTTAGTTGCCCTGTGACATGTGGGATCTTCCTGGACTGGGGATCGAACCCATGTCCTCTGCATTGCAGGGCGAATTCTTAACCACTGGACCACCAGGGAATCCCTCAAAACATGATCTTAAAGTGCTGTGACAGAGGAGGAGAGGTTGAGGGCCCTACAAGAGAAGGTTAAGTCTAGGTTGTGAAGGGACTTGTGTAACATCTAAGGTGCTAGATTTTCTCAGGGTAAGGTGGGCAGGAGAGACTTAGCAGGGAGGCGTCAGAAACCCGTCTTGAGTTTGGAGAGGTCACCCTGGTCTCAACGCAAAGGATGGATTAGGACTGAGAAGATCAGAACCCCCTTTGCTGGCTGTGGTCCCTCCTCCTGACCTCAGATCCTGGAGGGCCACAAGTCTCCATCCTGGGCATTCTCACACCTGCCTTTATCTTCTCTTTCCTCCTATAGCTGCAACCCCTCCGCTGCTGCCCGGTAATCTCATTTAGTCCCTGATTTCAATATGCTCTACTGAGCAGGGACTCCAGCCCAGACCTCTCTCCTGATCTACAGTCTCTTGCATCTGAAAGCCTTCTTGGCCTCCCCTGGACTGTCTTAACCTGCTCTTCCCCCTTCTTTTTCCCAGTGTAGTAAATATCACCACCATCCACCAGTGGGTTACTTTTAAAATCTCCAGAGCCACGTGACTTTCCCAGATCCTTCATACACTTTGAGCCCAGGTAGTGAAACTGACCGAAGTAAAGGCATGGAGAGTTTTAAAGGTGGACAGGACTTCAGACATTGATCAGTCCAGCAGAGGGAAAAATGTCCACGTTCAACAGAGCCTGCCAAGTGGCTGAAGCGGAAAAAGGACCCAGGGGATATCTAGCTCATTAAATCCACTGCGCACTGGAATCTGATCTCAGCTTCTTCAGAATGCTGGCAGCCTGGGCCGTGCTGGCTGGTCCTTGTCTCTGTATTAAGTGAGCTTAATTGTCCAGCCATCACAGTCGGTGGCCAGCCTCATCCTTATCCATTTGGGGTCAATCTAGCTGCTGCTGTGGGATTTACACAGCAGTGAGTACCTTTAGCAAGACGTGTGTTTTGTGCTTTTAATGACTCTCTCAGCCTCCTCCCAATCACCCTCACCATACCTGAGGCCCTGAAAGGGGGTCGTCTGATCTACATCTCCCATCCCTCCAACCCTCTTTCTGAAATAGGAACCCCGGCCCTCCCTCTTCCCTTTCTGCTCCTGTCACAGGACTTCTGGCCTCAGAAGGAATTTTGTATTCATGGCAGTGGCGGCCCAAGTTGTCCAGGGAAATGACCCCCAGAGGAGAGCTGGTAAAGACTTCACATATTTGTCAGCCTTCTAAACTCTTCTGACAGCCTGCCTGAGGCTGCCTGGTTACTCCACTTAAGAACTTTTGTTTGGAACAGTGGAATTAATAGCGTTCACACAGATCTTGAATCAGCACACACACCATGGCCTCCCGTTGTGCTAGCGGTGGGGACCAGCCCACCTGGTACTTGAAACACGAGGGACCACAGGTATAGGAAGGCCATCCTCACTTTCAAAGCTGCAGGAGAGATGGACTTCTGAGTAAACCACGCCCAGGGCATCTCTCCGGCAGGCCGGTTCTTATTCCCATCATCCAAACATGGCTCTGGCCACCCCAGGCCCCAAAAGACAAGAGTTCCTCTCCCATTCACAGCCTGCTAGGGCTCACTGAGCTTCAGTCTTAGGCTGGATGGGGATTAAGAGTTACCCAGGACAGCCATCCAATATTTTGTGACCATATGGGGATGCTCTCCAGGTTTGACTTACGATCTGGTCAGGGTGGAGCCTGAGTCTGCGTCTTCATCATTTCAGTGTCTTTTGAATCAGAGAAGGTTCACATTGCACGTCCGGAAGGGAATTAAAATCTTCCCTGGGAGTCAATGTCCCACGTGATTGAACTCCAACTTATATTTATTAATACATGTGCTGCTGCTCCCTAATACTTATTCTGTGTTTTAGCAAAAGGATATGGTCCTTTGCTCACGTACACCATTTCTGAAAGTCGCATTTTCCGGGCACGTATCTTTCCTTGTGGTCCGGCAGCTGTCATTCACAGTTACATCCATCCTTAAGGCCTGATTTCAGCCACGCTTTCTTCATAAAGGACTTTCCTGGCTCTTTCCCTCAAAGATTTCTCTTTCCTTTATGCCCTGATGGCTCGGTTGGCATCACTGTGACCACTTTAGTGACTAGGTATTTGTAGGCACTTTGTTTGCCTTCTGCTGTGATCAGATTGTAAACTCTCCGAGGATGGGCCATTCTCTGCCACCTCCGTAGCCCCATCTCATATCTAAGAGAGCCTTTTGCGCAAGCCAGGAGCTCCATAAACATCTGTTGTGAAATGAATGTGAATCAAGAAATGAACAGTTAAGGAATTTTGGAAAACTCAGCTGGTGATGGAGTCCAGAGTAAATGAGAAAGTCAAGAGCAGGAAATGTGCTGGTTTGATCTCTCTTTGGAAGAAGCCAGCTGCAGCCCCAATGAAATTCCCTCCTTAAAAAAAAAAAAAAGAAAAAACTAAAACCGGCAAAGTTGGCAGAGGAAGTGATAACATCACCTTTCATTCCTTCACAGATGTGTCCCTCAACTAAAACTAGAAACATCAGATGACTACATCTCCAGGCCTCATCTTCCACCTAAGTTTACCAGAATGTGCACACACACACACACGCGCACACATACACACGCGCGCACACACACACACACTGCTTCCTGGGGGACAAGCGTCAAGTACGTTTTAAGTGCTTGTAAGTATTCTTAGTGGGGCAGAAAATGTCACCAACTTATGCAACTATAAAGTATTAAGGTACATTTTAGTTCTTTTGGGTGTATAAAGGCCAAGACTGTCAAGTATTTATTTTTGTTAGATTTATAATAAATCCATGTGGACTGTCACTGGTAACAGAAGAGCCACCATACTGTGATGCTCGAAAGTGTTGAGCAGGTGGCTGACACCGGGCGCCCTGTCCCAGAGCTCATGACAGTGAAATCCAAGGGCCCACAGGGACGCTGGACCGCAGGAAAGGCGTGACCCGACCAGGACTGGCCATGGCCGGGCCCACCTGCAGTCAGCCAGGGTGGTGCAGGGCGAGGGAGAGGGAATTTATGTCATTGCAGGATGTTATCTGTTCTTGTCTGTCTCTCCTGTCATCTTCCAGAGGGCTCGTCTCTCTTGCTGACTTGACCCTGAGCATCAGACTTTATGTTTACAGATTTATTGATGTATAATTTACATACCTTAAAATTCACTCCTTGAGAGTATATAGTTTAATTATTTTTAGTTAATGTATAGAGTAGTACGACCGTCACCGTGAGCCAGTCTGAGAACATTGCCATCATCCTAAAAATTTCTATCAAGTTCATGTGCAGTCAACACCGACTCCCACCCCTCAGTCCAGGTAGTCATGAATCTTCTTTCTGTCTGTAATCTGTCTTTTCTGGACATTTAATATAAATGAGTCATATATATAGGCTGTACAACTGGCTTCTTGAAGCATGATTTGTTTAGGCTCATCCATGCTGTAGTAAGCAGTGGTATCTCATTCCTTTCTATGGCTGAATAGTATTCTACTGCGTGGATATTCCACATGGAGTTTATCCATTCAGCAGCTGGTAGATGTGTGAATTATTTCCAATTTGAAGTGATTATCAATGATGCTGCTGTGAACATTCACTTATAATTCTTTGTGGGAACATGTCTTCCTTTCTCTTGGGTAGATTTCTTAGAGTGAATTTGCAGGGTTTGGGTAACTTTTTGTTTCATTTAAAGAAACAGCCGTTTTCACAAAATAGATATACCATTTTCATTCCTGCCAGGAATTCTTTTAAAAAGTGAGTTGTCTTATTATTGAGTTGTAAAAGTTCTTTTTGTTTTCTGGATACAAGTCCTTTATCAATTACACATTTTGCAAATATTTTATCCCAATCTATGACTGGATTTTTCCATTTATTAAGGTTGTTTGTTGAAGCACACAGGTTTTTTTTTTTTTTTCGTTCCAAACTTTAAACCTTTTATTTTGTGTTGAGGTATAGGCGATGAGCAATGTTGTGATAGTTTCAAGTGAACAGCAAAGGGACTCTGCTGTATGTATACAATGTATCTATTCTCCCTGAAACTGCCCTCAGGTCCTAGCCGCCATATCACATTAGCAGAGTTCCACCTGCTGCACAGTAGATCCTTGTTGGTTATCCATTTTAAGTATAGCAGTGTGTACATGGCCTTCCCACTTTATCCGTTTTTTAATGACTCTTGCTTTGGAGCCATAAAGATTTTCGCAAGAGTTTTCTCCTGTGTTTTCTTCTACAAGTTTTATAGTTTTAGCTCTTTGGCTTGGCACTATGACTCATTTTAAGTTAATTCTTATGCATGATTGAGAGAAGGATCTCGGTTGTATATATCCCCTATCCCAGCTCCTATTGCTGCAAAGATGACAATCACTCCATTGAATTGTCTTGTTACTTTAGTTGACAGTCAATGGATCATAAATGTCAAGTTTTATTTCCAGACTTTTAGTTCTGTCAGAGAAATTACTTTGCCAACAAAGGTCCATCTAGTCAAGGCTATGGTTTTTCCTGTGGTCATGTATGGATGTGAGAGTTGGACTGTGAAGAAAGCTGAGTGCCGAAGAACTGATGCTTTTGAACTGTGGTGTTGGAGAAGACTCTTGAGAGTCCCTTGGACTGTAAAGAGATCCAACCAGTCCATCCTAAAGGAGACCAGTCCTGGGGTATCTTTGGAAGGAATGATGCTAAAGCTGAAACTCCAGTAGTTTGGCCACCTCATGCGAAGAGTTGACTCATTGGAAAAGACTCTGATGCTGGGAGGGATTGGGGGCAGGAGGAGAAGGGGACAACAGAGGATGAGATGACTGGATGGCATCACCGACTTGATGGATGGGGTTTGGGTGAACTCCAGGAGTTGGTGATGGACAGGGAGGCCTGGTGTGCTGCAATTCATGGGGATGCAAAGAGTAGGACACGACTGAGCGACTGAACTGAACTGAATTCATACACCTGTCTTAATGCCAATATCACATTCCCTTGATCACTGAAGCTTCCTAATATATTTTGTAATCATGCAGTGGAAATCTTCTAGTATTCTTTCTTCTTTTACAAAATTTTCTTGGCCACTCTAGATCTTTGCATTTTTCCATATGCAATTTTAGGATCAACTTGTCATTTCAACCAAAAAATCAAGTGAGAGAGAAATGACATCTTAACAACATTGTCTTCCAATGCATGACTATTTCATCTTCATTTATTAAGATCTTACCTTAGATTTAATTAGCTCTTTTTCTAGAAGTTGCCTAAGATGGAAACTTAGGTTACTGATTTTAGATCTTTCTTCTTATCTAATATATGCATTTAGTCCTATAATTTCCGTCTAAGCTCGTCTTTCACTAAATTTGACAAATTTTGATAAGGTGTATTTCCCTTTCATTTAGTTTGAAACATCTTAAAATTTCTGTAGCTCCTGCTATATGAGCTCCTCCTTGTGTTTTTCTGCTCTTTTGGTTAGGGTCCTGTTATGTGGATGTGGCGGTAAAGTGTTGGGGAGGGGAAGCATCCTATATAATCTTAGGATAAAAGTCTCAGCCTTTTCATGCACCTTAGTCTCTGGGCTGTGCCCTTCAGAACTTCATCTTTTCCACCCTTTATTTATTTTTTAAATGAACTGTAACTTGATTTACAAAGTTGTGTTAGTTTCAGGTGTACAGCAAAGTGATTAGTTATAATGTTTATATTATAGCAGAAATACCATGAGCCAATAAGACCTCCACTCTCCGCTGATAAATCGGAGAATGAGCTGGGCAGTGCATTCAAAGGTACAGGTTTTTTCCCCCCAGGTCTGCCGAGGCTTCTATTTTCCATCAAGCCCTTGCATCTCCACTGTGCGTGTGGGCAGGTTCCATTGACCAGGGCTGTGTGGGCGGCGTGGGCTGCTGCTGTCTGTGTAGTGCTTGCAACCTTGGTCAACCCATGACGTGTGGAGGGTTTATCCACCTCCCCAGGGCTGGTTCACCTCCCTCAATTTCCCGTTAAATCTCCAGGTCATCACTGGTCCGTTGCTCCCCAATTTCAAGCTCTCAGAGCTGCCAGCCCTCCCTGTCCACTTGTTTATGAGATCGCCATTTAAACTGACACCTCTCCAAATAGAGACCCCTCTGGCTGTGACAAAACGCCGCTCGTTTTCCCAACCTGCCCTGGTGGAGTCAGCAAACAAGAGAACTGCGGGGATGGGAACAGCTCCAGGCAAGAACACGAATTCAGTTGTTTTCACGAACAAACATGTCTGTTTGTGTGTTTTCAGCCAATTTCCAGAGGGCTGAAATGGTGGTTTCTGACAGTTCTGACCAAGCTTTATAGTTGCTTTTGGGAGAAAGCATTTATCAAACTCTTCCTGTTCTCATGCTGAAAGCTACCCCCTGGGCAGGAGGTTTTTACTGTGTGTTTTCCAAGACTGGCGATGTGATGTATGGGGAGGTTGGAGCTCTGGGCTGAAAGATTTCCGATCTGGACCCTGCCACTGGCCAGTCCTTGCCCTCTGCCCTGTTTCTTCAGCAGACAAGCAATGGGAGTGGACAGGGTGATGCCATTTTGAAAATGTTAAGTTTCTAATAGAATTCAGCTCATAAATATACACAGTGGGCCTCAGAAGATTAATTGATTTCACCCTTCCCCTGATCTTGATAACATTTTTATGTCAGATTTTCCCTCCAAGAAAGGCTATGTATGTGTATATTTTCTTCCATGGAGCAGCAAGTTCTTTGACTCGGGTAGAAAAAGAAGGCCACTGATGCCTTTTCCTTCCTCTCATCCCTCCCCTTCCCTCCTCTTCTCTCTCTATCTCTGCCCCCACCCCCCACCCTGCCTTTCTTCCTTGGTCTCCCTCTCTCTCATATGTTCTGTCATTCTTCCACTGTGAGCCCTGCCTTAGTCCCAGGCTGTGGACTAGATGCTATCTACGTGAATTATCAAGTTTACCCCCCACCTAAGACAACTTCATTGGGTCAGTCCTTCTTTAAGGACATTTGACAGATGAGGAAATGAGATCAGAGAGACTTCCCAGCTTGATCACGGTGAGAGAGTTAGTTCATTCCTGCCCTCTCTATCCCCTTCCCCTCCCTGGCACTGACTCCGCAAATAACTGGTTCTAAGGCTATGGTTTTTTCCAGTGGTCATGTATGGATGTGAGAGTTGGACTGTGAAGAAGGCTGAGCACCAAAGAATTGATGCTTTTGAACTGTGGTGTTGGAGAAGACTCTTGAGAGTCCCTTGGACTGCAAGGAGATCCAACCAGTCCATTCTGAAGGAGATCAGCCCTGGGATTTCTTTGGAGGAAATGATGCTAAAGCTGAAACTCCAGTACTTTGGCTACCTCATGCGAAGAGTTGACTCATTGGAAAAGACTCTGATGCTGGGAGGGATTGGGGGCAGGAGGAGAAGGGGACGACCGAGGATGAGATGGCTGCATGGCATCACTGACTCGATGGACGTGAGTCTGAGTGAACTCTGGGAGTTGGTGATGGACAGGGAGGCCTGGCGTGCTGCGATTCATGGGGTCACAAAGAGTCGGACACGACTGAGCGACTGAACTGAACTGAACTGAACTGAAGGCAGCGGGGTGATCAAGTCTCCGGGAGATGTGGTTGGGTGTCCAGGCGGGCCAAGGATATTCCTCCCAGTTCTGAGATGAGGGCAAGGCCGTCCTTTTGAGAGCTGGATCTGGCCCTGGACTTCGGTTGGAGACAGTAGGGAGGGCCCTTTGAGTGGGAAAGCAAAGTTAGCACAACATTGTGGCTGGAGTCCCAACAAGGTGCTCTCAACAGCCTGCTGTGGGTGAGCCACGGGAAGCAGGCTCTCAGGTGCCGAGGGCTTTGAAGGCCAGGCTCAAGGTTTTCCCCATGGCTCAGTGGTAAAGAATCTGCCTACCAATGCAGGAGACACAGGAGATGTGAGTTTGATCTGTGGGTCAAGAAGATCCCCTGGAGGAGGAAATGGCAACCCACTCCAGTGTTCTTGCCTGAAAAATCCCATGGACAGAGGAGCTGGGCTGGCTGTAGTCCAAAGGGTCAAAAAGAGTTAGACACGGCTGAGCACACACAATAAAGGTTTTGGATTTTATTCTGAAAACACAGAAGGGTGTCCATGGAAGGGGTGTGTGTGTGTGTGTGTGTGTGTGTGTGTGAAGGGGTGTCCATGGAAGGGGTGTGTGTGTGTGTGGGGGTGTGTGTGTGTGAAGGGGTGTCCATGGAAGGGGTGTGTGTGTGTGTGAAGGGGTATCCATGGAAGGGATGTGTGTGTGTGTGTGTGAAGGGGTGTCCATGGAAGGGGTGTGTGTGTGTGTGAAGGGGTATCCATGGAAGGGATGTGTGTGTGTGTGTGTGAAGGGGTGTCCATGGCAGGTGTGTGTGTGTGTGTGTGTGTGTGTGTGTGTGTGAAGGGGTGTCCATGGCAGGTGTGTGTGTGTGTGTGTGTGCAGAGAAGGGGCAGTCTAGACTGTGCCCTTTGTCATCATCTGGCCATCCTTTGTAGGGAGTATTGGGTGCAGGAGAAAACAAAAAGTATAAAGTCAAGGGTGTCACCCAGAAAGAAGTGAGAAAACCTGAGCTCAGGGCATAAACTGGGAAAAGAGACCGTGGGGAGGCCAAAGTTACTACTGAGGAAGTCCACAGAACTTAGGAGGACTTGCAACCTCTTGACTCAGTAGCAAAATCCTACGACAATTCTGATCTTTAATTACTGTCTAGTGAGCTATTTTATAGCCTCTGTGTTGTTTTTCCTAAAACAGTGTTACACAGTTGTGTCTTATTTTCTCTTTTCTAATGGGTCAAGAGATGACTATCGCTTTAAAACATAGGTCATTCAGCTTTTATCCTCTCAAATTCCAAATTGTGAGCTGGTATCATTTTTGATGTCTAAAGTCTATTCTTGGTTGAGAACACCAGCTTAGAAAAATCAAGCTTCTTTTTCTGCACCCAAACAAAACATCTTCCTAAAATGATGATGCTGCTGACAAACTTTGGATGGTGGAAGACAGAAATAATTTGGAGTCATCTCGTAACCTCACTGGCAACAGATTTTCTTCGTACTCATTATGCTTAGAATCTGGTTGACGTGACAAAACTAGTTGGAGAGCCTTCTATTGAGTAGAGATTCTTATTTCCTTATTTGCTGTATCAACAGCCAGGCACTGGGCTTGGCCTTTGTGTGCATGTATGTGCATCCGACAAGGTGAAATTAGGAGGCCAAAAGGTCTGTACTTTCATTTCTCAAACATTCTATAAAGAACAAAATAGTAGATATAAAACATGAATTTCATCATGCCCAAAGGAGCTCATTCTATCTGGATTTTCCTGTATTTGGGGAGCCACGTATTACTCATTGTAGAGTCTTACATTTTTTTTTTTAGCAGAAGAAATGATACAGCTTCTACCATCCTTTAGGGAGCAACCTCGATTATATGGTGCATTTTCCTTCCCTGCTCTCTAAACTTGGGATTCAGAAATCTCTGATAGAAGACAATAGTATGTCAGACAAGGTGGTACCAGGCACCCTGTCTCTCTTTTCTGTCTCTCAGACACGGCTTTTAAAAGTTTTTTTTTTTTTAATTTGCTTTTAATTGGAGGCGAATTGCTTTACGATATTGTGTCAGCTTCTGCCATACAGCAACATGAATCGGCCATAGGTGTATATATATGTCCCCTCCCTCTGGAACCTCTGTCCCACCCCCCCCCCCCCCCCCCCNCTGGGAGCTCTGCTGGGGCCAGTGTCTGGGGATGGATTCCCTGGGAAGGGAGCATTTCGGTGGGGCTGAGATGGCCGAGTAGGATTTTGCCAGCAGAGAGGGATGGGAACATGCCTGTCTCTTATACACATCTAGATGTGTATAAGAGACAGGTCCCACCCCCGCCCCATGCCACCTGCTCTGGGTTGTCACAGAGCACTAGGCTGACCTCCTGCATGGCCCAGTGAATCCCCTCTGGCTCTCTATTTACATACGCTGGTGTGTGTGCTTCCATGCTGCCCCCTCAGTTTGTTCCACCCTCTCCTTCCCCGACAGGACTGTTCTCTATGCCCGCTGCCCTGCGAATATGTCCATCAGTGCCATCTTTCTGGATTCCATTTATCCTTGTTAATAGACTGTATCTAAGTTGCAGTACATGTACACAATGGAAAGACAGCATTTATTCGTCTATTTGGCTGTACCTGGTCTAGGTTGAGGCATGCAGGGTCTTCACTGAACCACGTGGGCACTCTAGTCGCAGTATGCAGGATCTAGTAATACTTCCCTGACCAAGGATTGAACCCAGGCTCCCTGCCTTAGAGAGTGTAGTGTCTCAGCCACTGGGCCACCAGGGAAGTCCCTCAGAGGCTACTTTCGAGAACTGGGGACCAGACACAGTCCTGCAGTGGAGCCCAGGAGGAATCCTGTCCCCACATCTTTGGTCAAGTCATGGTGGACCATAGTTACGTCATCTACGAACATGGGGTTGGTACTACTTTTAGCTCCCTCCCAGTTCTTTAGCCATGACACCATCTGAGTGATGAAGTCCATTCTTGCTGCTGGAAAGAGTAAAAAGGCATGGCTCACAAGGAAGTGAAATCTTACTTGTCCTGCTCTAAAGGAGTCTAGGTTTGTGAATTCTCTAGAGGAAGCATGTGGCTTTCAGAGGCATCCCCAAGGAGCCTTTCTTTCCCTACCTTCTTTTCTTTCTCAAGCCCAGCGGTGAGCATGCAACCTGAATTGGGCCCTGCGATCTTAGAGAAGATGTCTCCTTTCTCCCCAGGTCCAGCTGATCCAGGAGGAGAGAGATGGGCAGTGTGGAAACCCAGGGCCATCGCTTCTGGAGTCTGCTTCGTGGCAGCGTGCCCAGCCCTCTCATGCTCTGTCTCTCTTGTTTGGTTTCGCCTTTGCTGGCCAGGCTCTGGGAGGCAGGACAGATGATAGCCTTCTGTGGAGCCCAGGAGAGTCAATATTGAAAGGTGTGTTTTGTTGGCCTCCACCTGTTGGAAACTCTGTAATCATAGCCACTCATAATAAGGAAGAAAGGCCAGCAGGAAATTCCTGTACTGGAACAGGGAATGTTTCCACACTGTTCCCTGGGTGCCACACCCGAGGAACTGGCCTCTCATTACAGTTGAGAGCAACCTATAGGCAAGAGAACACAGATACGCCAGGAGAAGGGTGTGAGGATTAGAGGGGGGCACTCAGGAAGAGGGGAGCACCCCTCCCTGGAAATGTGCCCTGCAAGCCCACTGACTGCTCTCCCCACCCACAGTACTCGGGTCTAAGTGCCCCCACCCCAGCAGGGTCTCCCCACCTCTCCAGGCTTTCCCTGCTTTCCTGCATCACCGAGAAAGCAGGGCTGGTGTCCCAGGAGCCCCGCCCACCTTCCTCCCACACCTTGCTCCCTCTGATGCCCCTGACTCTCTGGCCTCAGTTTTCTCTTCTGTAAAATGGGGATGGGTAGATTTCACATGATGTGATCTGCAACAGCCCTTCCAATCCTCAGATGCTGCTGATAAGGGGCTGGGAGGAGGGCAGGCCACCTGTGCAGCCAGCTCTGCTCTCTGAACTACCAGCCCTCAATCTGTGTGCTGGAGTGGCACTGAGACTCAGAGATGGACACAACCGTCTTTGATCTTGGGGCTGATGCAAGCAGGCATGCCACGTAGTAGGGATGCAGAAGCCCTGTGACGGGGCGGGGGCATCAGGAGGAGGGCAAGGGAGGCCTGACCACCCTCTGAACCTCTGGTGGCCAGGGCTTTGGTGCAGCCCTGCTGCTTGGGAGTGAGGTGGGGTGGGGGAGGCCTTGAGTCGTGGTACCCAGGTTTCATGGAGAAGCAACACATGCGTGGGTGTTCAGTCGCTCAATCGTGCCCAACGCTGTGACCCATGGACTGTAGCCCACCAGGCTCCTCTGTCCATGAGGTTTCCCAGGCAAGACTACTGCAGTGGGCTGCCATTTCCTCCTCCAGGGGATCTTCCTGACCCAGGGATCGAACTCACGTCTCCTGCATTGCAGGTGGGTTCTTTACCGATGAGCCACCTGTGCAGCCCCAAAGCAAGTACAGCACATAGGAATTTATGACAGCATCTCAGTAAGTGTTTACTTCCGTCCCTCCTGGAACAGGGCTGAGTGTGGAGGGGAGGAGAGCAGAAATGGGGGGAGATAGAGGATGCTAATCCACAAACCAGCAAGGGAACCAGGAAGGGGTTCACCAGGAAGGGGCTGGGAGCTCTGCTGGGGCCAGTGTCTGGGGATGGATTCCCTGGGAAGGGAGCATTTCGGTGGGGCTGAGATGGCCGAGTAGGATTTTGCCAGCAGAGAGGGATGGGAATATGCACTCCAGGCAAAGAAAGAGTATCAGCAGCTGACAGGTGAGCAGCCAGTGTGCTGAACGGGGCTGCATGTGGGTGTTTTTGGAGAGGCCGTAAGGCTGGGAAGTTAGCTCGTGTGCATGGACGGTCTCGTGCACAGGGACAGGGTCATCCTTCAACCCCACTGCCTCAGGAGGCCTTTGAAGGTTTATTAATATTTAGTGCTTTATTAATTGGATGCTTTCTATTACACAAGCACTCATGCCCACAGCAGAGTATACAGAAGAGGTAGAGAAGTATTACTATAAAGGACAGAGCCCCCAGAGATACCAGCTGGGGCGGGCCTGGATGACATGCAGGGGAAGCAGGTTCGATCCCTGGGTGGGGAAGATCCCCTGGGGGACGGCATGGCAACCCACTCCAGTATTCTTGCCTGAAGAGTTCCATGGACAGAGGAGCCTGGTGGGACATGACTGAGCGACTGAGCACACACACACACACACACACACACACACACACACACACTCTGAGGACACACACACACACACACACACACTCTGAGGACACACACACACACACACACATACTCTGAGGACACACACACACACCCCTAGCCTGCATCTTCTTCCAGTCTGAGGGCAAGGCCCAGGACGGATGTCCACCTCTACAGAAAGTCCTGGAAACATCCTGGAATGGGACAGCAGGCCTCCAGGACTCCAGAACAGAGGGGCCCAGGAAGCCTGACCAGTCAGGCAGGCCACGTCAGCCCCGCCCTCGCCACCCAGGCTCCCCCGCAGGGCAGTCAGAGGTTGCTGCCTGCCGTCCCCACATGCGCAGGAGGATCCTGGAGGGCTCCCAGAGGGCAGCGGCTCCTGGCACCGCTCCCACCTCTGCACTGGGGGCCAGTCCAGCTGCTGGGGCCAGGGGGGTCAGGCGGAGCCTGGAAGCTGTGGGCCTGCAGTGGTGTCGTTTGGAGACTGAGAAAGGAGGTAGCTGCAGGTGCAAGGTAGGTCTGGAGGAGGGAGGGAGGCGGCAGAGAGC
>SJYX01003271.1:477730-552805 GCA_006410675.1 Oreotragus oreotragus
TGAGTCTGAGTGAACTCCGGGAGTTGGTGATGGACAGGGAGGCCTGGCGTGCTGTGATTGATGGGGTCATAAAGAGTCGGACACGACTGAGCGACTGAACTGAACTGAACCGAAGGGTACAGCTCAGTAGCATCAGGACATGCACAATGCTACATAACCACCCCCACGGACACCATCCCAGGAACTTCTTCATCTGCCAGCTGCTCGGGTTCGATCTTGACCTTGACTCCAGGGAGGCCCCAGTCTCACTGTGTCTCAGCCTCCCTCCACACAGCCCCCTTGCCATCCGATGCCCTCTGCACTTGGGCAATCTTTCTGCTGCTGATTCCTGTCACTTTCTGGTTCTTTAATTCTCTGCTTCAGCCAATGGGCTCCTGTGAGACTGCCCTCCTTGGGGATGGGTTATGCATTAAGCCCTTCCCCGGTGGCTCAGATGGTAAAGTGTCTGCCTACAATGCGGCAGACACTGGTTTGATCCCTGGGCTGGGAAGATCCTCTGGAGAAGGAAATGGCAACCCACTCCAGTACTCTTGCCTGGAAAATCCCATGGACAGAGGAGCCTGGTAGGGTCACAAGAGTCGGACATGACTGAGCGACTTCATTTTCTTTTCTTTCACTGTTTTCTGTGTTTCTCCCAGCCGTCCTGTAGGGGATTATTACCATTATCACCCTTTTCAAAGATGAGGCAGCAGTGTCAGAGGTGACACACCCAAGGCACAGGATCTCAGAGCCAGGATTTGATGCTGGACCCTCTGATCTTCCTCCACCATCGTCATGTAGAACCAAGCACAGCCAACCCCAACTCCTACATTAGCATCTGCTTTAGAGGGCTTTTAGAACCTGCACGGGTTTGGGTCTTCCATTAGGATTCTCAACTGGAGCCTTTAGCCAAAAAGGATTGGTTTGGAAATAGCTTAATTATGGACCATGCGGGCTACCCTGGTAGCTGTCGGTAAAGAATATGCATATATATACCCCATCTTTTTTTATCTATTCACCGTCAGTGGGCATTTAGGTTGCCTCGAGGTCTTGGCTATTGTGAATACTGCTGCTGTCAGCATAGGGGCGTGTGTATCTTTTTGGATTATAGTTTTCTGTGGACACGTGCCTTGGTCTCTGACATGTTTCTTGTTGCTTGTCATTACCCTCTCCATGAGCTACACTAGTCCCTGCTGTGTTGCCCTATACTCAGGTTTTGGAGGTTCATTTTTGCTTGGGGCTCAGGGTTCTGGCTTCGGTAGATGTGATATAACTCTGAGGATGACAACAGCAGGAGAAATAGCAAGGAATAGACTCCCACAGGAAGTCTGCAAATAAGACAAGGTATTAAATGCCTGCCATGTGTCAGGCACTTTTTCTAGGACCTAGCATCCCCATTTTACAGATGAGAAACTGAGGCTCCTAGAGGTTAAATAGGTCATCTGAGTTCATGCACCTAGTTTTGGTACAGACACCTCCCCCAGGGACACTTCACCACACTGATGCTCCCTCCACCTGACATGGGCTCCCTGCAAATAGCTGCGCTGGTGGGTGGGGGCCCCTGCTGCATTCCAGAGATTAGTTAACAGACTTGTAGAATGGGTGCAGGATCCCCTGACTCCCCACCAGGTGAATTGCCCCAGGCACAGGCCGGCTGGAAATACAGGCATGGGGAGGGCCAGTTAAAACATCTACTATGGAACTCTTATCAGGAATGCAATTTTAATACATTGAACCGCAGCTCAAGTCAAAAACAAAGACTCAGAAAGGAACTGCTAAGGGAGATGAATGTTAATGAAAAAAAAAATGACTCGGCTTCCGTTATGTAATCACACATTGCAAACTAAAAATATTTTTCTTTAACGCACAAGCCCCATTTACTGGGATTAGAAATAGAATAAAAAGCTCTAATTTGTACTGAATAGCAATCAGGTTATTCCACACACCACATCTGAATTTCCTAACATGGTAGGGACTAAATCAGCGTGGTTTTGTGGCATGCTAATGCCAAACCCTCAAAAACCCTCCAGAACACAAAGGCAAAGTACTTGAACACCTACTATGTGCAGTGCTTTGTGCTGGGAGAGAGAACAAAGCCCACAGGACTTCTTCTGACAGGATAAGTGACCCTGTCAAGGGAGTAGGTCAGACTCTGTGTTCTCTAGAAGGAAAGGGCCTCTGCAGAAAGCTTCACTAGGTAGGTGAGAACAGAGCTGGGCTTGAAAGGATGGCGGAATTCAGCAGGTGGGGATGGCAGGGTGCTGGAAGGATGTTCCATGAGGGTCTTTCAGCCCCTCTTAGTAGGCAGTGTCTGAGGCCCAGACTGCATAGAAATTGAACCAGTGAGATCCTGGCTGGACCATAAGACGTGCCTTGACCCTCCCCGTATTTCTATGGGTGACCTCTTCCGCCGGCTGGCCTCTGCTGACTCGGCTCACCATCTAAAGCTCTGAGGAGCCAAGAGGCTGTTCTAGATCCTCTGAACCCTTGTCTTTCCTGTAGATACAGATGTCACAGGGAACCAAGCACAGCTCTCCCCGCCTGGACACACGAGTGTCTGCTCTGGGGGGTTTCTAGAACATGTGTGGGTGTAGGTGTGCGTCATATGGCCAGGCTCCGTTAGAAGGAGGCAGTGTTCAGAACCCCGAAGAAGGTGCTGTGGGGCCGTGGGAGAAAGCAGACAGACCCACTCTCAGGGACTTGCACTTTTCGTACCACGTCATCCTCCAGGGAAGCCAGACGAAGCAGACGCCAGAGAGGAGAAGCCAGGTGGCTTCCCTGGTGGCGCTGGTGGTAAAGTATCTGCCTGTGATTTGGGAGACCTTGGTTCGACCCCTGGGTGGGGAAGATCCCCTGGAGAAGGAGATGGCCGCCGACCCTAGTATTCTTGCCTGGAGAATTCCATGGACAGAGGAGCCTGGTGTGCTGCAGTCCATGGGCTCACAAAGAGTCAGACATGACTTAGTGAATGAACAACAATAAGCTTATATTTTTTATGGTCCAGTGGTTTCCATCTGTTCATCAGATTGGGCTCAGTTAACATTTGCTTCCTAGGTCATCACAACGGCTCCATGTGATGTTGGCATAGGCCTCGGTTGCCATTCATTCGCTAAGTCGTGCCTGATTCTGTGACCCCACGGATGGCAGAACCCCAGGCTTCCCTGACCCTCTCCGTCTCCCAGAGTTTGCTCAAATTCCTGTTCATTGAGTTGGTGACGCTATCTAACCGTCTCATCCTCTTCCGCGCCTTCTCTTTTTGTCTGCAGTCTTTCCCAAACTCAGGGCTTTTTGTCAACAAGGTGGCCACACAGGCTAGTTAGGGGACTGAGGCTTGGCCAGCGTCCTATATTCCAGAACTTCTGAGCCACCGAAGCAAGACCCTCAGGTGGCAGTGGGAAGGGTCAGGGCTGCCTGGAACCTTAGGGAGCCTGGACTCTGCTTCCATCCAGAGCAAGCTGGAGACAGCCCCAGCTCTAGTGGGACTCTGAGGCTTGATCATCTTTAAGAAACAGTCCACAGTGCACCCTGCTGTTCAGAGCTTCCACCCTCCCTTTGCCAGTATTTGTCCAGGGCTGTGGAGATCAGGTGTGACCGTGGATAAGAAGGAACGGAAGATGGTGGGAGTCAGGGAGTGTGGATGTGTGTGGTCAGACTCCTGTGGACTTAACTTGTGTCGATTCCATCATCTCATTCCCTGAGTGTCTCCCATGTACGAAGCCCTGGGCTGCGAGACGGGGCTATTGTTATCAGCCTTCATTTAGAAGCAAGGAGCTGAGAAGCTCAAGGTGCCGTAGCCGGTTGGGGTAGAATCAGTTCAAATTCGGCACTCAGAGAGCAAAGCCCCGCTCTTAGGAGAGTGAGTCATGGGGCCCTGGTGATGGTCCCTCGTGTGGATGGAGCTCTTTGCCATGCACACAGTAGTCCATGCTCTGCTTTTAGATCTGTACAGCAGCAAGGTGACCATTATGCTGGCTGTTATACAGCTGGCCGTGCATGGTAAGTGAAATTATGACTGTGGAGACACTCGGGAAATTGTAACATCCTCTACAAATATGGTATAATTGTTGACTCCAACTTACAGGTGAGAGGAAGATAAAATCAGAGAGGTGAAGGAGTTTGCCTGGGGACACATAGGGGACAAAAGGCAGAGTAAGGATGCTAGCCCAGGTCCTAGAACCTCTGGTGCTATTTGCCTCCTTAAGCCATCAGGGGGAGACTGCTTTTGGGTTTATCTCTCCCTTGTCCATCACCACCAATTTGTGCTAGAAACCCCACCAAACTGGTGCCAGATGAAAATTAGGCAGAGATTCCAAGGAAGACTAAGCTAGCTTTTCTTAGCTTGGCTTCCTAGTCCTAAAGGGAATGGGGGTGAAGTTGAGGACCGAATTGGGGACTGTGGCTGCCAGCATGGGGGGTTAGGATGCAGAAGCTGCACAGCGGGGCCTTTTGTGTGCCGCTACTTTCTAGCTGGCGGAAGAGCCCTGGAAAGGGGTGGGCAGGACTGGTCATTTTGCCCCACAGATGGACCAGCAGGTGTTTTATGATCTCAAAAAACTGTTGTTGGGTCGCTAAGTCGTGTCTGACTCTTTTCAACCCCATGGACTGCAGCACGCCAGGCTTCCCTGTCCTTCGCTGTCTCCTAGAGTTTGCTCAGATTCATGTCCATTGAGTCAGTGATTCTATCCAATCATCTCATCTTTCCTCCTGTCTGACATACACCTTTAAAAACTGTCCTTTTTTAAGAGTCTCTTTGTGGCAAACTAGAATTTTGTTTATTAGATATTGCCTTCATTTCCTTCATTCTCATAAAACTGTGAACACGAATTATGTTAAAATTGTGAGCGAAGCTGGAATCTAGGGTCCACCCCTGGGGCTTGTGTGTTCACATACAGTATTTATAAAATAAAGAAATCATAAATATTTTGTTAGAGAGATCTTAGGCTTGCTACTGCAAAGATGAAAAGACTAGCTTTAAAGCATCAGTTCTGCAGTGTAGCCTGGTACAACTGGAAAGAGTGCCAGACTTCTATCTCACACTTAAAGCAGAGGGAGGAATTCTGTGTGGCTAACAACATCTTATTTATTTGCTTGTTTACTAATTTTTAAAAAGATAAGGAGTAAACATTTATTTCACATCTTCTAGATGCAGAAGCTATGCTGGAAACATTTATATGTGGTCGCTCATTTATTCCTTACAAAGACCTCACTTATGAATTTTGAAGATGAGGCTATCAAGACTGTGAGAGATGAACTTGATCCAAATTTCCCAGACAGCANTGAGTCTGAGTGAACTCCGGGAGTTGGTGATGGACAGGGAGGCCTGGCGTGCTGTGATTGATGGGGTCATAAAGAGTCGGACACGACTGAGCGACTGAACTGAACTGAACCGAAGGGTACAGCTCAGTAGCATCAGGACATGCACAATGCTACATAACCACCCCCACGGACACCATCCCAGGAACTTCTTCATCTGCCAGCTGCTCGGGTTCGATCTTGACCTTGACTCCAGGGAGGCCCCAGTCTCACTGTGTCTCAGCCTCCCTCCACACAGCCCCCTTGCCATCCGATGCCCTCTGCACTTGGGCAATCTTTCTGCTGCTGATTCCTGTCACTTTCTGGTTCTTTAATTCTCTGCTTCAGCCAATGGGCTCCTGTGAGACTGCCCTCCTTGGGGATGGGTTATGCATTAAGCCCTTCCCCGGTGGCTCAGATGGTAAAGTGTCTGCCTACAATGCGGCAGACACTGGTTTGATCCCTGGGCTGGGAAGATCCTCTGGAGAAGGAAATGGCAACCCACTCCAGTACTCTTGCCTGGAAAATCCCATGGACAGAGGAGCCTGGTAGGGTCACAAGAGTCGGACATGACCAAACGACTTCATTTTCTTTTCTTTCACTGTCTTCTGTGTTTCTCCCAGCCGTCCTGTAGGGGATTATTACCATTATCACCCTTTTCAAAGATGAGGCAGCAGTGTCAGAGGTGACACACCCAAGGCACAGGATCTCAGAGCCAGGATTTGATGCTGGACCCTCTGATCTTCCTCCACCATCGTCATGTAGAACCAAGCACAGCCAACCCCAACTCCTACATTAGCATCTGCTTTAGAGGGCTTTTAGAACCTGCACGGGTTTGGGTCTTCCATTAGGATTCTCAACTGGAGCCTTTAGCCAAAAAGGATTGGTTTGGAAATAGCTTAATTATGGACCATGCGGGCTACCCTGGTAGCTGTCGGTAAAGAATATGCATATATATACCCCATCTTTTTTTATCTATTCACCGTCAGTGGGCATTTAGGTTGCCTCGAGGTCTTGGCTATTGTGAATACTGCTGCTGTCAGCATAGGGGCGTGTGTATCTTTTTGGATTATAGTTTTCTGTGGACACGTGCCTTGGTCTCTGACATGTTTCTTGTTGCTTGTCATTACCCTCTCCATGAGCTACACTAGTCCCTGCTGTGTTGCCCTATACTCAGGTTTTGGAGGTTCATTTTTGCTTGGGGCTCAGGGTTCTGGCTTTGGTAGATGTGATATAACTCTGAGGATGACAACAGCAGGAGAAATAGCAAGGAATAGACTCCCACAGGAAGTCTGCAAATAAGACAAGGTATTAAATGCCTGCCATGTGTCAGGCACTTTTTCTAGGACCTAGCATCCCCATTTTACAGATGAGAAACTGAGGCTCCTAGAGGTTAAATAGGTCATCTGAGTTCATGCACCTAGTTTTGGTACAGACACCTCCCCCAGGGACACTTCACCACACTGATGCTCCCTCCACCTGACATGGGCTCCCTGCAAATAGCTGCGCTGGTGGGTGGGGGCCCCTGCTGCATTCCAGAGATTAGTTAACAGACTTGTAGAATGGGTGCAGGATCCCCTGACTCCCCACCAGGTGAATTGCCCCGGGCACAGGCCGGCTGGAAATACAGGCATGGGGAGGGCCAGTTAAAACATCTACTATGGAACTCTTATCAGGAATGCAATTTTAATACATTGAACCGCAGCTCAAGTCAAAAACAAAGACTCAGAAAGGAACTGCTAAGGGAGATGAATGTTAATGAAAAAAAAAATGACTCGGCTTCCGTTATGTAATCACACATTGCAAACTAAAAATATTTTTCTTTAACGCACAAGCCCCATTTACTGGGATTAGAAATAGAATAAAAAGCTCTAATTTGTACTGAATAGCAATCAGGTTATTCCACACACCACATCTGAATTTCCTAACATGGTAGGGACTAAATCAGCGTGGTTTTGTGGCATGCTAATGCCAAACCCTCAAAAACCCTCCAGAACACAAAGGCAAAGTACTTGAACACCTACTATGTGCAGTGCTTTGTGCTGGGAGAGAGAACAAAGCCCACAGGACTTCTTCTGACAGGATAAGTGACCCTGTCAAGGGAGTAGGTCAGACTCTGTGTTCTCTAGAAGGAAAGGGCCTCTGCAGAAAGCTTCACTAGGTAGGTGAGAACAGAGCTGGGCTTGAAAGGATGGCGGAATTCAGCAGGTGGGGATGGCAGGGTGCTGGAAGGATGTTCCATGAGGGTCTTTCAGCCCCTCTTAGTAGGCAGTGTCTGAGGCCCAGACTGCATAGAAATTGAACCAGTGAGATCCTGGCTGGACCATAAGACGTGCCTTGACCCTCCCCGTATTTCTATGGGTGACCTCTTCCGCCGGCTGGCCTCTGCTGACTCGGCTCACCATCTAAAGCTGTGAGGAGCCAAGAGGCTGTTCTAGATCCTCTGAACCCTTGTCTTTCCTGTAGATACAGATGTCACAGGGAACCAAGCACAGCTCTCCCCGCCTGGACACACGAGTGTCTGCTCTGGGGGGTTTCTAGAACATGTGTGGGTGTAGGTGTGCGTCATATGGCCAGGCTCCGTTAGAAGGAGGCAGTGTTCAGAACCCCGAAGAAGGTGCTGTGGGGCCATGGGAGAAAGCAGACAGACCCACTCTCAGGGACTTGCACTTTTCGTACCACGTCATCCTCCAGGGAAGCCAGACGAAGCAGACGCCAGAGAGGAGAAGCCAGGTGGCTTCCCTGGTGGCGCTGGTGGTAAAGTATCTGCCTGTGATTTGGGAGACCTTGGTTCGACCCCTGGGTGGGGAAGATCCCCTGGAGAAGGAGATGGCCGCCGACCCTAGTATTCTTGCCTGGAGAATTCCATGGACAGAGGAGCCTGGTGTGCTGCAGTCCATGGGCTCACAAAGAGTCAGACATGACTTAGTGAATGAACAACAATAAGCTTATATTTTTTATGGTCCAGTGGTTTCCATCTGTTCATCAGATTGGGCTCAGTTAACATTTGCTTCCTAGGTCATCACAACGGCTCCATGTGATGCTGGCATAGGCCTCGGTTGCCGTTCATTCACTAAGTCGTGCCTGACTCTGTGACCCCACGGATGGCAGAACCCCAGGCTTCCCTGTCCCTCTCCGTCTCCCAGAGTTTGCTCAAATTCCTGTTCATTGAGTTGGTGACGCTATCTAACCGTCTCATCCTCTTCCGCGCCTTCTCTTTTTGTCTGCAGTCTTTCCCAAACTCAGGGCTTTTTGTCAACAAGGTGGCCACACAGGCTAGTTAGGGGACTGAGGCTTGGCCAGCGTCCTATATTCCAGAACTTCTGAGCCACCGAAGCAAGACCCTCAGGTGGCAGTGGGAAGGGTCAGGGCTGCCTGGAACCTCAGGGAGCCTGGACTCTGCTTCCATCCAGAGCAAGCTGGAGACAGCCCCAGATCTAGTGGGACTCTGAGGCTTGATCATCTTTAAGAAACAGTCCACAGTGCACCCTGCTGTTCAGAGCTTCCACCCTCCCTTTGCCAGTATTTGTCCAGGGCTGTGGAGATCAGGTGTGACCGTGGATAAGAAGGAACGGAAGATGGTGGGAGTCAGGGAGTGTGGATGTGTGTGGTCAGACTCCTGTGGACTTAACTTGTGTCGATTCCATCATCTCATTCCCTGAGTGTCTCCCATGTACGAAGCCCTGGGCTGCGAGACGGGGCTATTGTTATCAGCCTTCATTTAGAAGCAAGGAGCTGAGAAGCTCAAGGTGCCGTAGCCGGTTGGGGTAGAATCAGTTCAAATTCGGCACTCAGACAGCAAAGCCCCACTCTTAGGAGAGTGAGTCATGGGGCCCTGGTGATGGTCCCTCGTGTGGATGGAGCTCTTTGCCATGCACACAGTAGTCCATGCTCTGCTTTTAGATCTGTACAGCAGCAAGGTGACCATTATGCTGGCTGTTATACAGCTGGCCGTGCATGGTAAGTGAAATTATGACTGTGGAGACACTCGGGAAATTGTAACATCCTCTACAAATATGGTATAATTGTTGACTCCAACTTACAGGTGAGAGGAAGATAAAATCAGAGAGGTGAAGGAGTTTGCCTGGGGACACATAGGGGACAAAAGGCAGAGTAAGGATGCTAGCCCAGGTCCTAGAACCTCTGGTGCTATTTGCCTCCTTAAGCCATCAGGGGGAGACTGCTTTTGGGTTTATCTCTCCCTTGTCCATCACCACCAATTTGTGCTAGAAACCCCACCAAACTGGTGCCAGATGAAAATTAGGCAGAGATTCCAAGGAAGACTAAGCTAGCTTTTCTTAGCTTGGCTTCCTAGTCCTAAAGGGAATGGGGGTGAAGTTGAGGACCGAATTGGGGACTGTGGCTGCCAGCATGGGGGGTTAGGATGCAGAAGCTGCACAGCGGGGCCTTTTGTGTGCCGCTACTTTCTAGCTGGCGGAAGAGCCCTGGAAGGGGGTGGGCAGGACTGGTCATTTTGCCCCACAGATGGACCAGCAGGTGTTTTATGATCTCAAAAAACTGTTGTTGGGTCGCTAAGTCGTGTCTGACTCTTTTCAACCCCATGGACTGCAGCACGCCAGGCTTCCCTGTCCTTCGCTGTCTCCTAGAGTTTGCTTAGATTCATGTCCATTGAGTCAGTGATTCTATCCAATCATCTCATCTTTCCTCCTGTCTGACATACACCTTTAAAAACTGTCCTTTTTTAAGAGTCTCTTTGTGGCAAACTAGAATTTTGTTTATTAGATATTGCCTTCATTTCCTTCATTCTCATAAAACTGTGAACACGAATTATGTTAAAATTGTGAGCGAAGCTGGAATCTAGGGTCCACCCCTGGGGCTTGTGTGTTCACATGCAGTATTTATAAAATAAAGAAATCATAAATATTTTGTTAGAGAGATCTTAGGCTTGCTACTGCAAAGATGAAAAGACTAGCTTTAAAGCATCAGTTCTGCAGTGTAGCCTGGTACAACTGGAAAGAGTGCCAGACTTCTATCTCACACTTAAAGCAGAGGGAGGAATTCTGTGTGGCTAACAACATCTTATTTATTTGCTTGTTTACTAATTTTTAAAAAGATAAGGAGTAAACATTTATTTCACATCTTCTAGATGCAGAAGCTATGCTGGAAACATTTATATGTGGTCGCTCATTTATTCCTTACAAAGACCTCACTTATGAATTTTGAAGATGAGGCTATCAAGACTGTGAGAGATGAACTTGATCCAAATTTCCCAGACAGCAAGAAATGACAACTTGATATGGAGATAAATATGTCTGACTCCCAATTGCTATTTCAATAATAGACCGAGAAATCTATTTTCATTTTCTTTGTTTTTCACTCCTTCTTAATCTCAGATCTTCCTTATGGAATCTTTCTTACTGTCTGAAATACCCCTTTAAAAATGTCTTTTATTAAAGGGTCTGGTTGTGGCAAACTAGAGTTTTATCAGATAATGTCTTCATTTCCCTTATGACATTTTCTTTAAGCCTAGAATTGTCAGATGACACTTTCTTTCAGCATGCAGAAGGTATTCTTTTTTCATCTTCCTCATGCTAAAAGAAAGTATCATCTGAGAATTCCATTTAGCATGGACTGAATTGTGCAAGAGGTAAGTTAATTCCGTGGAGGTCGGCCTTCTGGACCTAGAAGCCCACCCTGTACTGATGGGATTTTGTGAGCACTCTGACAGCTCGTAAGATGCCTCAGGGGGAAGGTGTGGCTTACCCAGCAGAGATTGTTCTGCTCAGCACCCCATCCCCGGAGGACGTGATGCTGGAAGTAACTGGGAGCAAACAAGAGGAGATTTGCAGAGACTTCCTCTCTGAAGGAGTCATTTTATTTCTGAGAGTTTCCCAGATAGGTGTAGAGGGAACCACTGAGTCCAAGCCGGCCTCCACCTCTCCATCTCCACCTTTGCCACATCTAACCCCTCCATCCTCTTGATCCCGTATCTAAACAGCCCGAGCATCCATTCATCTGTCCCTGCCACAACCCGTTCAGGACACACCACTGCTTGTCTGGACTGTGAAAGTGAAAGTCGCTCAGTCATGTCCAGCTCTTTGCGACCCCATGGCCTCTACAGTCCATAGGATTCTCCAGGCCAGAATACTGGAGTGGGTAGCCATTCCTTTCTCCAGGGGATCTTCGCAACCCAGGGATTGAACCCAGGTCTCCTGCATTGCAGGTGGACTTTTTCACCAGCTGAGCCACCAGGGAAGCCCTGGACTTTATGCAGTCCTGTCTGGGCTGAAATATTCCCCTAACTGGCCTCAGTGTGTCCACTTCCCCAGCTCCTCCTCCTAAATTCATTCCCACAAGAAGCCCAGGTCACCTTTTAAAAATGCAGATGAGATCCTGTCTCTTGCAGCTCTGAGGTGTCACTTCAGTGATTCCCACGGCTGCATGGGTGAAGCCCCCGTCCCTAGCCCGCCCCTCGAAGCCTCACCCTTCAGCCTCATCTCTGGCCGCCTTTTGTCAGGTTACCGCTGTTCCGGCCGTCTTGGTTCCCTTCCTGTTCTGAGCACATTAAAGCTCTTCTTCCTGAGAGTGTTGGCACCTGCCGTCCCCTCTCCCTAGCATGCTCTCCATCCCCCTTCCTGGCTCACTCCTACTCATCCTGCAGGACCCAATGTAAATGTCCCTCTCTTTCCCGCATCCTCTCTGTCAGCCTTGCCGCTCCACGCTCCCTCCAGCAAGCATCTGCATCTCTCCGTGTCTTCAGCAGAGCAGGTACCTCAGTTGTGATCCCATCACTGACTTGCGGTTTCTGTTTATTGCGGGTGTTCCCCACTACCTGACGAGGGCTGGGTTCACAGACGTCTGTTCTTCACTGTGTCGGTGACACAGACCACAAAGCCCAGCCCGCCGTGGGTGTTGCTCACCTGGAGAACAAATATCCATCCGGCTTATTTAATCACATAATAATAATTATGAAACAATGATCCCATCTACCTCACCTCTCAATATATGAAAAATAAGACTTGAGACTCCCTCAAAACTTGTTATGTCCTTTGCTTTTACTGTAATATATACAACAGCTGTCTACCTATCTATCCCATTCATATGCATATATATACATACATATCAAAATTGTAATTGACATAAATTGACACATATACACAGAGTCGGACACGACTGAAGTGACTTAGCAGCAGCAGCAGCAGACACATATACCAACATATAATATACCTATATAATGTGTATATCTCTAATGTGTACGTATGTAATGTGTGTATGTATATATGCTGTAGCTTGTCTGAACCATCACCTCAACTCCTCTGGTCTCTTTACCCCCTGCTCAACCTCCATTCCCAGCATTTGGGCCAGAGATCTCATCCCAAAGAATAAAGCTTCATCCCACCACTTCCACAATCCTGCATCTCCCTTAAGAGCCAGGAAAGCATTTCCAGGGACAGTCCACAAAGCCCCTCTCCAGTCTCAGGAACCAGAGGTGGGTCAGAAGCCCACCCCCACCACCCTCTGGAAAGGGCCTGTAGTTGCTTTGACTGGATGGGGCCCTGAGCTGAGCATAAACTCACCTCTTCTGAGTAATCAGCAAAATCGGAATCTTGTTGGAAAGGAGGAAGGGAGAATGGATGATATTAGGCAGGTAACCAGGATCTGCTTTAAAACCTGACCCGGACCCAAGCTAGCAGTTGATTTCAGAAGCCCCAGGAGGAAAATTAAGTGACTCTCAGCATGTTCTCTGCCTTGAGCTCTATCATGAGTTACTTGAAGCCAAACTGAGGACACTTTCTTGCAGTCTGTTTCGCCTGCAGGTCCTGCCCTGACCACATCACCACATCTGTCCTTCAGGAGGCTGACCCACAGTCGGGCCACTGGGCCACTTGTCAAGGGTGGGCAGCAAGTCCGCCTCTCCCCCTTGTGACCAGTGCAGCCACAGCTCTTCCCATGAAGAGGGCTGCGGGAGGGGTGCTGGCCAGCCAGAGCCCAGAGCCGGGGGTCCAGGGAAAGCCCAGGAAAGCCCAGGCAAGGTGAACTCCCTCTCCATCCCCAGGTGTGGTGCTGGACACAAGGCTTCTTACGGTGAGAATCAGAGGTCCTAGAGGTAGATATGGNGGAGGGGTGCTGGCCAGCCAGAGCCCAGAGCCGGGGGTCCAGGGAAAGCCCAGGAAAGCCCAGGCAAGGTGAACTCCCTCTCCATCCCCAGGTGTGGTGCTGGACACAAGGCTTCTTACGGTGAGAATCAGAGGTCCTAGAGGTAGATATGGTGGGAGCAGCCACCTGCAGGAAAGCTGGACCACATGAGCAGAGGTTCTGAGTGATGCTGCGGGAAACAGTAGCTCTGACCTTCTGTAGCCCCTCTTAAAAAAATCAGTCATCGATCAATTATTTTTGGCTGTGCTGGGTCTCTGTTGCCACACTCAGGCTTTTTCCGGTTGCAGTGAGTGTGGGCTACTCTCTAGTTGCAGGGCACAAGCTTCTCGTCGCAGAGCGTGGACTCTAGGGCGCAAGGGCCTCGGTGGTTGTAGCGTGTGAGCTCAGTAGTTGCAGCTCCTGACTCGAGGGCACAGGCTCAGTAGTTGTGGTGCATGGGCTTAGTTGCCCCAAAGCATGTGGAATCTTCCTGAACCAGGGATCAAACCTGTGTCCCCTGCATTGGCAGGTGGATTCTTTATCACCACGCCACCTAACAAGTACTGCACACTGGGTGATTTCAAGCAACAGAAATGTGTTGTCTCAATCGCTCTGGAAGAAGGAAGTTCAGGTTCAAGGAGCCGCAGGGCCCTGCTCCCCCTCTGGCCTGTAGGGCGATCCTTCCTTGCCTCCTCCTAGATCTGGTGGTTGGTAGGCAATTTGGTGCTTCTCCGCTTGCAGTAATAAAGCTCTTGCCTGCATTGTAACATGGTTTGTCCTCGAGTGTACCTATCTTAAGGTGGCTGTCTTTTTCTGAGGACACCGGTCATATCTGGGTACCTTCTGAAGTCCTGGGGGTAAGGACTTGATTGTGCCTTTTCTTGGAGATCAGAATTCGACCTGGAACACTAAGCGAGCGCATTTCAGTGACAAGATTAGGATATGGGTGGGGCTGGTGTCCACTGGAGAAGGGAATGGCAAGCCACTTCAGTATTCTTGCCTTGAGAACCCCATGAACAGTATGAAAAGGCAAAATGATAGGATACCAAAAGAGAATCTCCCCAGGTCATTAGATGCCCAATATGCTACTGGAGATCAGTGGAGAAATAACTCCAGAAAGAATGAAGGGATGGAGCCAAAGCAAAAACAATACCCAGCTGTGCATGTGACTGGTGATAGAAGCAAGATCCGATGCTGTAAAGAGCAATATTGCATAGGAACCTGGAATGTCAGGTCCATGAATCAAGGCAAATTGGAAGTGGTCAAACGAGATGGCAAGGGTGAACGCCAACATTCTAGGAATCAGCGAACTAAAATGGACTGGAATGGGTGAATTTAACTCAGATGACCATTATATCTACTACTGCGGGCAGGAATCCCTCAGAAGAAATGGAGTAGCCATCATGGTCAACAAAAGAGTCCGAAATGCAGTACTTGGATGCAATCTCAAAAACGACAGAATGATCTCTGTTCGTTTCCAAGGCAAACCATTCAATATCACAGTTATCCAAGTCTATGCCCCAACCAGTAATGCTGAAGAAGCTGAAGTTGAACGGTTTTATGAAGACCTACAAGACCTTGTAGAACTAACACCCAAAAAAGATGTCCTTTTCATTATAGGGGACTGGAATGCTAAAGTAGGAAGTCAAGAAACACCTGGAGTAACAGGCAAATTTGGCCTTGGAATGCGGAATGAAGCAGGGCAAAGACTAATAGAGTTTTGCCAAGAAAATGCACTGGTCATAGCAAACACCCTCTTCCAGCAACACAAGAGAAGACTCTACACATGGACATCACCAGATGGTCAACACCGAAATCAGATTGATTATATTCTTTGCAGCCAAAGATGGAGAAGCTCTATACAGTCAACAAAAACAAGACCAGGAGCTGACTGTGGCTCAGATCATGAACTCCTTATTTCCAAATTCAGACTTAAATTGAAGAAAGTAGGGAAAACCGCTAGACCATTCAGGTATGACCTAAATCAAATCCCTTATGATTATACAGTGGAAGTGAGAAATAGATTTAAGGGCCTAGATCTGATAGACAGAGTTCCTGATGAACTATGGAATGAGGTTCGTGACATTGTACAGGAGACAGGGATCAAGACCATCCCCATGGAAAAGAAATGCAAAAAAGCAAAATGGCTGTCTGGAGAAGCCTTACAAATAGCACTGAAAAGAAGAGAGGCGAAAAGCAAAGGAGAAAAGAAAAGATATAAGCATCTGAATGCAGAGTTCCAAAGAATAGCAAGAAGAGATAAGAAAGCCTTCTTCAGCAATCAATGCAAAGAGATAGAGGAAAACAACAGAATGGGAAAGACTAGAGATCTCTTCAAGAGAATTGGAGATACCAAGGGAACATTTCATGCAAAGATGGGCTCGATAAAGGATAGAAATGGTATGGACCTAACAGAAGCAGAAGATATTAAGAAGAGGTGGCAAGAATACACAGAAGAACTGTACAGAAAAGATCTTCACGACCCAGATAATCATGAGGATGTGATCACTAATCTAGAGCCAGACATCTTGGAATGTGAAGTCAAGTGGGCCTTAGAAAGCATCACTAAGAACAAAGCTAGTGGAGGTGATGGAATTCCAGTTGAGCTGTTTCAAATCCTGGAAGATGATGCTGTGAAAGTGCTGCACTCAATATGCCAGCAAATTTGGAAAACTCAGCAGTGGCCACAGGACTGGAAAAGGTCAGTTTTCATTCCAATTCCAAAGAAAGGCAATGCCAAAGAATGCTCAAACTACCGCACAATTGCACTCATCTCACACGCTAGTAAAGTAATGCTCAAAATTCTCCAAGCCAGGCTTCAGCAATATGTGAACCGTGAACTCCCTGATGTTCAAGCTGGTTTTAGAACAGGCAGAGGAACCAGAGATCAAATTGCCAACATCCGCTGGATCATGGAAAAAGCAAGAGAGTTCCAGAAAAACATCTATTTCTGCTTTATTGACTATGCCAAAGCCTTTGACTGTGTGGATCACAATAAACTGTGGAAAATTCTGAAAGAGATGGGAATACCAGACCACCTAACCTGCCTCTTGAGAAATCTGTATGCAGGTCAGGAAGCAACAGTTAGAACTGGACATGGAACAACAGACTGGTTCCAAATAGGAAAAGGAGTACGTCAAGGCTGTATATTGTCTCCCTGCTTATTTAACTTATATGCAGAGTACATCATGAGAAACGCTGGACTGGAAGAAACACAAGCTGGAATCAAGATTGCCGGGAGAAATATCAATAACCTCAGATATGCTGATGACACCACCCTTATGGCAGAAAGTGAGGAGGAGCTAAAAAGCCTCTTGATGAAAGTGAAGGAGGAGAGCGAAAAAGTTGGCTTAAAGCTCAACATTCAGAAAACGAAGATCATGGCATCCGGTCCCATCACTTCATGGGAAATAGATGGGGAAACAGTGGAAACAGTGTCAGACTTTATTTTTTTGGGCTCCAAAATCACTGCAGATGGTGACTGCAGCCATGAAATTAAAAGACGCTTACTCCTTGGAAGAAAAGTTATGACCAACCTGGATAGTATATTCAAAAGCAGAGACATTACTTTGCCGACTAAGGTCCGCCTAGTCAAGGCTATGGTTTTTCCTGTGGTCATGTATGGATGTGAAAGTTGGACTGTGAAGAAAGCTGAGCGCCGAAGAATCGATGCTTTTGAACTGTGGTGTTGGAGAAGACTCTTGAGAGTCCCTTGGACTGCAAGGAGATCCAACCAGTCCATTCTGAAGGAGATCAACCCTGGGATTTCTTTGGAAGGAATGATGCTAAAGCTGAAACTCCAGTACTTTGGCCACCTCATGCGAAGAGTTGACTCATTGGAAAAGACTCTGATGCTGGGAGGGATTGGGGGCAGGAGGAGAAGGGGACGACCGAGGATGAGATGGCTGGATGGCATCACGGACTCGATGGATGTGAGTCTGAGAGAACTCTGGGAGATGGTGATGAACAGGGAGGCCTGGCGTGCTGTGATTCATGGGGTCGCAGAGTCGGACACGACTGAGCGACTGAACTGAACTGGGGTGAATACTTAACTGTGTCTCTTGGTCCAGGTGGAAGAGACGGGTGACATGCATCATCTCACCAGAGCCCCACGGGGACACACTGTTCCTATTCCTGTTTTATAGACGAGAAAACAATAACAAAGTCCCTTGGCCAGGATTCATAACTTGTTCATGGCAGACCTAAGACCTGAAACCAATAATTTCTGTCTTTAGAAACTCCTGTTTTCAACATAATACGCTGCCTCTGGAAAAAAAAAAAGTGTGCGGCTTATGGTTACACCTCTCACCTTTGTGCTTGTTATCAGTGGTGGCAGGGCGATAACCATCATAATAAAGAGAACGTCTCTGAAAATGGGTGAAATGATGACGTACACCGAAGAAGGCACACAAAGAGGATGCTGTTTTGTTCTCCTGACAAAGGCAATGGCTCCTCCTTTGTGGGCTGTCACATTGTAGAGAGGAATCGACTTCATCACCCCCGTGCCCAAATATCAATGGAGCAACTTCTGCATGCCCAACTCTGTGCCAGGGGTGAGCGAAGAGACGAATGAGCCACATCCGGGTCCCAGGGGCCAAGAGACGACCCATTGACCAAACATGGTACAGGGGTGTGTCAGCCTGGGTCCTGAATTTCTTGACAAAAGAAATAAATTCACTGTGGAGTAAGGAGGTGAGTGGTTTCCTGTCTTGGGCCCTCCATTGCTGATGAAGGAAGGAAGTGGGGACCGGAAGTAGAGGCTGTGAGTTAAGGTGTTGAGCCATCTCTTGCCCGCCTCCCGGGGGGAGGCTGACAGTCCTGGGCTTCCAAGGCTGTGGGCTTCTTGACCCTGGATCTGGCAGGGTCTAGAGGCAACCAGAAGGAAGCCTCCTTTCCCCTTTCCACCCCCAGCACAGCATTTCTCATTCCTGATCATTCACTGAGTGGCTGAGCTGCTCTGCCTCCCCCTGGGGCATTTACACTCTTCCCCAGTGAAGCTTGGGGGCCAGGATGGGGCAGGAGGGCACCTTCATAGGTCCCCATGTTGGACTTTTCAAGTCACACCCCAGCAAAAGCATCTGCAGGCCAGGGCTTCTCATCAGAGACATGCCTTTCTTGCCTTTTTTTTTTTTTAATTGTTTCACTCTATCTTCCATCTCCCTCAAGTCTGCATGCATCTGTCATCTCTGTGGTTATCTTAGAACAAGGGGGTTGCTTTCTATTTATTCTTTCTTGAGTGTAACACTAACCACAAAGGCTGCAGGAGGGAGGAGGGAGGGAGCCAGTGACTCTTCAAGCCCTGTGGTACCGGGTGCAGTTGGAGCTGGTGGTGAAACTGACAAAAGTGGCGAACACACCCCAGGGGCTTTGGGAGGATGTGGCCTCTGCGTCTGTGGATGAGTCAAGGGGACGAGTCACTTTCTGGTTAAAAAAGAATTCGGAGTCCTGAGGGATACAGACCACNTCCCTTGGTATCTCTAATTTTCTTGAAGAGATCTCTAGTCTTTCCTATTGTGTTGTTTTCCTCTATTTCTTTGCATTGATCTCTGAGGAAGGCTTTCTTCTCTCTCCTTGCTATTCTTTGCAACTCTAGGGGAACTTAATACACAGGGATCAAATGAGTTGTGCAGGGTCATTCTTTGCCAGGATTTGTAAATGTATTCCACTACACTCTTTCAACTGCACTGCTTACCAAGAATGAGTACCATATTGAAAACATTTTATTTGATTAAAGAAATTGGGCATCTTGTTTATTAGAACAAAGGTCTGGGACTGGTAGATTCACCAAACTTCTGCTCTGCTAAACTATGAGACAGGAGAGGGTTTCAAGATTGAAAAGCCTTCTTCATGGCTTCCCAATCCTACTGTTAAAACTCTCCCCAAAATGGGACTGTTTTGGCTTGGATCCTTATATACAGTCAAGATATTCAGATTATCCAATTATAGAGTACTGTATGTATTAAGAGGCTATAGGGATTCATTTTAATGAAGAGGATATAATACATTGTTAAGGAATCTGTGTCTTTTGAAGACAGGCTGCTTATTTTTCAGATAAAAACCCACAGCAGTCTATTCTCATTAAATGACATCAGCAGTAAATTCTGAAAACAGGTGTTCTTAACCACCCATGCAATTGAATGAATGGACTTGAGATGGTCCATGAACCCCATGAAATTGCACACATTTTTACGTGTGTGTATGAGTATTATTTTCTGCGAAGGGAAACAAAGCTTTTGTGGCAGCCATGAAAATAGAACTCTCAGATCCTCTAGTGCAAGGACCATAAGTGACTGATGGTCCCAGCTGCTGCAGTGAAATGTATCATTGTATAGATGCCAAGGTCACGCTTTCCACAGCCTGTTTGAAGCCAATGATGCAAAACTTTTCTCTTGTTTTGTTATATTAATTACTTTTATTTTTTAGATTCCACATATAAGTGATAACATAAAGTATTTGTCTTTCTCTGACTTATTTCACTGAGCATAATATTCTCTAGGTCCATCCATGTTGGATGCGAGACTTTTCAGATAAAATCTCTGGCTTGGGACTTTCTGACAGCCTTGCAGAACTCCTTCAGAACTGCATTGCCACCTAAGATGCTTCCACCCAACCTTCCTCCTTTCTTCCTCCCTTCTCCCTCCCCTTCACACAGAGTTGAGTCTGCTTTGAGGTCTGCATCCAGCATCCCTTGGTTCTTTCCCCATTTTCGGTCTTAGGCACTGTCTCTAGGAAATCTCTTGCATGCCTAGTTCTCTTGTGGCATCTACTTCCTGTAGGACCTGGACTATATAAGTGGTACTGGAGTGGTCTCAGAATATAGGCACTAAGATGTGGAGTTGGAACTTGGTCATTCACTTGCCTGCAGGTAAAGATGACACTGTTCTGGTTGGTAGGTGAGACATGCAGAGTCTCTGGCTCAAAGCCATAATAACTTACTTGCCAAAGGTTTCACTGGTGGTGATCCCAGTGGAGGAGTCCAGGGTTCAGGGGTGTGCTGGAATACCCGCTCTAAAGTGGAAAACAGTGCTGAATCTTATATCCCCTACCGCAGAGAAGAAGCATAGCATCTGGTCAGCCTCTTTCAGTCCTGGAGGCAGGACACTCTGCTGCTGCTGCTAAGTCACTTCAGTCGTGTCCGACTCTGTGTAACCCCATAGACGGCAGCCCACCAGGCTCCCCCATCCCTGGGATTCTCCAGGCAAGAATACTGGAGTGGGTTGCCATTTCCTTCTCCAATGCATGAAAGAGAAAAGTGAAAGTGAAGTCGCTCCGTCTGTCCGACTGTTAGCGACCCCATGGACTGCAGCCCACCAGGCTACTCTGTCCATTGGATTTTCCAGGCAAGAGTACTGGGGTGGGGTGCCATTGCCTTCCCCGCAGGACATTCTACTCCTAGGAATATTACTCTGGTAGAGAAGGCTTCCAGCTTTAAGTAGGGACCAGAGGAGGAAAGTGTTCTGCTGGAGGTTCAGGTTATGGTGCAAGCAACATGGCCATGTGGGCCATACAATCCAGCAGACCTTAGGGTGCTTCAAGTGTCAGTGGTGGAAAATGACACAGTGTGGAATTTATGGCAGGCTCCAGAGGGAGAAAAAAATGTAAGTCCTTGGAGTCTGGAGCAAGGGTATGCCATTCACAGCAGAAAAATAATCTGCCTTTTGAGAAACAGGGCCTGGTATGTTAGTGGGCCCTGGTAGGGGCACAACATTTGACTAAGGGCACCAACATGCATCTGGAACCACACATTATGAGTCGGATTCTTTCTGAACTGTTAAGTCATAAAGTAAGACAGGCCTTGCATCGGTTTATAACAACATGGAAATGTTACATCCCGGATAGGGCTTGAGTAAGACCACAGGATTCAAGTTAATTGAATGAGCAGGTAGCCTAGATCTGCATGTCATCTACAAGAGTTATACCAGTGTCCCAGCAAGGACTGAACTTTATAGACCCAGGGGGAGGGTTCTCATATACACAGCTAAAGCTCTTGCTCAGTATGTGAAGAAAAGCTAAAAATGAATGGTGGCCACATTACATCACATTTGAGAACGGCCCTAAATGAAAATGGGAGGGATGATTTTCCAGTGGGTAGAGCCAAAGTGGTATCCAGCCATCCAGTTTGTGTAGAAGGAACAGCATTTTGAGTTAAGAATATTTGCACTCATGGAAGTGACCAATGGCCGGGAAGGGAAGACTAGAAGACCAGATCCAGGGAGTTCTGGAGGTATGTGCATAGATGTTTGGGAGTGGTTATGAAATATGAAGGTCTCTGTATCACACATAAATGTCCACCAGAAATTATCCACCACAGACAAGGCACCTGACAACTAAGTAGACAAAATGACTCAGACAGTTGACATCAGCTGGCCTTTTATCACCACCCACCCCAGAATGGGCATGATGGGCATATTCATGTAGTGGCCATGGTTGCCAAGATGGCCACAATAACATGGACTCCCACTGACTAAAAATGATCTAGCTTATTGGTGCCTCCAAATGTCCAGCATATTGGCATTAGAGAGCTAAACTGAGCTCCCATATCTGGCACTATCTCTTGGTCATTTGGTATCAAGTAAACAGCATCGAGTCCCTTCCATCATTTGTCCTCACAGGTATAGATCCTTATTCTAGACTTGGGTTTACCTTTCCTGCCTATAGAGCCTTAGCAAGTACCACTATCCAGGGGATTATGGAAGGCTTGATCTACAAACATGGAATCCCATGCAACATGGCATCTGACCAGGGGACCCATTTTACAGCAAAGGAGGGGGTAGGAGTGGGCCCATGACCATGGGATCTACCAGTTGTATCACACATGACACTATCTAGAGGCACTCAGCCTCATAGAACACTCCAAGGAATACCTAAATTGCTAGTTTGGGGGAAACACTCTGAAAGAAGGGAGTGCCCTTCAGGATACAGTGCCTATATTAAAAATCAGAGAACTCTATCTGGCTCTATGTCCAAAGAATACATGGATCCAGACATCAAGGGGTAGAAACATGAGTGGCCCCACTTACCACTGGAGGTCTCCATGCTTCCAGTCCCATCAACTCTGGACATGACAGAGCGGGTGGTCATGCTCCTCAAGAGGGCACACTCTTGCCAGAGGATGCAGGAAAGGGTCCCTTTGAATTACAAGCCAGGACTATTACCAGGACACTATGCATTCCTTGTGCCCAGGGACCAGAAGGTAAGAAGAGGAATCAATTGTGACAAGAGCAATTGGCGCTAATCAGCAGGAGGTAGCAGGGCTGCTTTCACATGATGGTGGAATGGGGAATGTGTGTGCTACCCAGGTGATGTCCTTGCACACCTCTTGGTACTCTTTTATCCAATTATGACTGCGTTCAGTTCAGTGCAGCTGCTCAGTCGTGTCCGACTCTGCGAAAGTCTGTGTATGACTGTGTATGGGCAAGTATATCCACCCCAGCCTCATAAGGGTATGATTCCCAAGGGCTCAGACCTCTCAGGAATGAAGGTTTGCATCTGAAAAGACATGTCAACACTGGGAATAAGTTTAGGCCCAAGAGTGATTTCTCTTCCCTCTGACTAGGCAAGTCACCTTTCCAACAGAATCAGCCTTATTATATAAACTACAGGAACTTAGTGGAATGTCGCAAAAGCACTTAAGGTGGAGAAATACTTTGCCTTAAATTTACTTATTAAAATAATACATTAAAGAGAATAAAAATCCTTCTGAATCATCCAAGTCACAATGCTATTATTCACTCCAAGAACTTGAAGTGTACCACCAACCAACACAAAGGCTTTCTCCATCCTGAAAAATGTAGTGATTAGGAAAGATGATTGCAAACCATTTCTGAAGAAAATTAAATACATACATTTCAGGTTTTAGACAGTTAAGCTTTTTGTTGTTGTTGTTTGTTTATAAAATGGTCATTCCCTAGCCACCATGGAGCTTTCTCCATGACATTAATCGTGTTCTGCTGTTGGATATGCTGCTGCTGCTATATGCCTAATAGATCTGTTACCCATGGGGGAGTGTTTCAGAAGCTGGTGACATCCTCCTCTCATATTGGTGACAAGACTGATTCAGAGTACTCCTTCCTGACCCATTTATTCATGGGTATGTTATCAAAAATAAGCTTTCTACTTCGCAGCATAATAAAAAACAAATAAACTCAAGCCAAATTCATACTCTATCCTCTTTTTGTCCCACTCTTGTCCTAGTAATATTTCCTCCCAGGCCCTGCTCCTCCAAACTGCAAAATAAAAATCTTATTTTTTAAAATGTCAATATCTGAAATCCCACCAGATGTCAGTCCAACTTAAAGAAACTGAAGGTGGAATAGCAAAGGTGAAGGAAGGAGACACAGGTATATCTATGGCTAATTCATGTTGACGTTTGGCAGAAACCAACACAATTTTGTAAAGTAATTATCCTTCAATTAAAAAATACATAAATCTATAAAGATTTTAAAAAGTAACTGAAGGTATGACTCTCTTAGGGTGATGTACAAGGGGAGGAGCGACTGGAGGTGGGGCCCAGCATATAGATGGCAGTGAGGCCTTTTTAAAAGCACAGGAAATCCAAATGATCCTTTCTCAAGAATGAGTTCTCTGGGGGGCACCAAGGTGTTCACATGAGACATTGTAACTGAGCAGGACCTTATGGGGCCTTCCCAGAAAAGGACTCCCCCCATGTCCTCCACCTCCTTTGGTCTGTAGAAAAACTAGTCAAAGAATAAATTTACTCAGAGAACTGGAAAAATGCAGAAAGAATGGAAAACAGTCAAGCAAGACAAAAAAATAATAGTTTAGCTATTAAACAAAGTCAAGGACTTTTAGTTCCTCCTTCAGGACTATAAATAATATTCTGAGGCAAGTCCTTTGTGCTGTTTTGCAGAGACTGAAACCCCTGCCAGGTCGAAGAAGTTATCTGTATGCTACCCACAAGTACATAGACTCCAGACTGGTTGGAATCAGAAGGTTGATGATGTTGACGCTCTGTTACCTTACAACCAATCAGTCAGAAGGATATTCATGAGCTGATCACGTACTGCACAACTCCCCTCCCTCACCCTGTCTTTAAAAATCCTTCTATGAAAGCCTTCAGGGAGTTTTGGGTTTTTTAAGCCCTTAGTGGCTTTGTACTCCTTGCTTGGCACCCTGCAATACACACTGCATTTAACTTCATCAAAACCCGATGTCAGTAGACTGGCTTTACTGTGCACAGGCAAGTAGACCCAAGTTTGTTTCGATAACAATATTAAGATGAAGAAGCTGCTGGAACATCTGTAGGTTAATGATATATTCCCCTCTTTCTTATATCCGTAGCTGATCCAGTTGCCAAAAACATCTGGGCATTTTTTTAAGCACAAAAAAATTACTGCACATCCAGTTTAATGAATCTGAACACCCAGTTCACCAAGTGATCTTGCTGAAATTCATCCATTTGCAAAACTAAAATAATATGACTTATCTGTTCCTCATTCCATAGGTTCTGATGCAGGGGAAAGATGACCCAATTTTAATTGAATCAGGTTATACTGGTCAAGATAAAGTATCAAATGTGATTCATGGCAATCTTTCAACATTATTCATGTTGGTTTTGCATTCATTAAAAGAATACTTAGTAGCTCTGACAGACTCTGAAGATGCAGCTTCAAACATCTTTTGAATACCTTGACGGGAAAGGCATAAAATAAAATGTCACTAGTAAATATTACTAGTTCAAACACAATATTATAAAACCATTTCTCACATGGTATTGTTTTTTGAAAGAGCATATTTCATACAACTAAAGGTATGTCTTTTTTTTTCAACTAAAGGTATGTCTTAAATAGGTTAATTTTTTCTTGTATTTCAGCACCTCCATGAAGGGAAACGTAGTCTCAGCAATAAGCCTTCAAATGCCCTCTTTCAGTCCTCTCCCATACACTCCCATCAGACACCACAGGTGCTCCCTCATTTCTCTCCTTCCAATCAACAGCTCAACATTAGCAACCCATGCTTACATGGATGTCTTGTACACATCTAACAACTCATGATCCCATGAAACCTTTATCCACATGCTCTGCTTCACCATTTCCTCTGACTCTTCAGCACAGAAGCTCACAAACCAGCTTGTGATCCTTAGTGAGCAGAAAAAGGAAAGAGCAAGAAAGCAGTTCTTCTTAAAGTGCACAAGGAGGGTAATGGCCAGAAATTTTCAAGTGTCAAGAATTTTTACTCCATCATACTCTGATCTGGCTCTCATCAACCATATTCACTTCAGTTCAGTTCAGTTGCTCAGTCATGTCCGACTCTTTGCGACCCCATGAATCGCAGCACGTCAGGCCCCCCTGTCCATCACCAACTCCTGGAGTTCACTCAGACTCACGTCCATCGAGTCAGTGATGCCATCCAGCCATCTATCTCATCCTCGGTCGTCCCCTTCTCCTCCTGCCCCCAATCCCTCCCAGCATCAGAGTCTTTTCCAATGAGTCAACTCTTCGCATGAGGTGGCCAAAGTACTGGAGTTTCAGCTTTAGCATCATTCCTTCCAANGTCGTCCCCTTCTCCTCCTGCCCCCAATCCCTCCCAGCATCAGAGTCTTTTCCAATGAGTCAACTCTTCGCATGAGGTGGCCAAAGTACTGGAGTTTCAGCTTTAGCATCATTCCTTCCAAAGAACACCCAGGGCTGATCTTCAGAATGTACTGGTTGGATCTCCTTGCAGGCCAATGGACTCTCAAGAGTCTTCTCCAATACCACAGTTCAAAAGCATCAATTCTTCGGTGCTCAGCTTTCTTCACAGTCCAAGTCTCACATCCATACATGACCACTGGAAAAATCATAGCCTTGACTAGACGGATCTTTGGTGGCAAAGACATGTCTCTGCTTTTAAATATGCTATCTAGCTTGGTCATAAGTTTCCAAACATTCCAAAGAGTAAGCATCTTTTAATTTCATGGGTGCAGTCACCATCTGCAGTGATTTTGGAGCCCAAAAAAATAAAATCTGACACTGCTTCCACTGTTACCCCATCTATATCCCATGAAGTGATGGGACCAGATGCCATGATCTTCGTTTTCTGAATGTTGAGTTTTAAGCCAACTTTTTCACTCTCCACTTTCACTTTCATCAAGAGGCTTTTTAGTTCCTCTTTACTTTCTGCTATAAGGGTGGTGTCATCTGCATATCTGAGGTTATTGATATTTCTCCCAGCAATCTTGATTCCAACTTGTGTTTCTTCCAGTCCAGCCTTTCTCATGATGTACTCTGCATATAAGTTAAATAAGCAGGGTGACAATATACAGCCTTGACGTACTCCTTTTCCTATTTAGAATCAGTCTGTTGTTCCATGTCCAGTTCTGACTGTTGCTTCCTGACCTGCATATAGGTTTCTCAAGAGGCAGGTCAACCATATTATGTATTTGTAATCTTAAATTATTTCCTAAATGGTTTTCACTGCTAGTTTCTAAAAAAGCAATAGTTCTTGTTGGAGAAAGAAAGCAAACTATTTGACATGCAGATAACAATAGCCTCTGTCTCTAGGTGATCAGCCTCAGTTATAGCAGTAAATGAGATGGATGGTTTTTAAGTCTTCATTCTCCAATAATTGTTCATGATGATGTCTATGAGAGACTTTGCCTTCTAAATTTCACATGAAAGTGAAAGTGAAGTTGCTCAGTCATGTCCAACTCTTTGCAACCCCATGGACTGTAGCCCACCAGGCTCCTCCATCCATGGGATTTCCCAGGCAAGAATTGCCATTTCCTTCTCCAGGGGATCTTCCTGATGCAGGGACTGAACCCGGGTCTCCTTCATTGTAGCCAGACACTTTACTGTCTGGGACACCAGGAAAAATTTCACATAGCAACTTCCAAAACAAAAAAAGAAATATATATATACATATATATATATATATGTATGTATGTATGTGTATAGTTAGTAAGAAAATAAGTGTTGCTTAGTCGTGTTCAACTGTTTGTGACCCCATTGACTGTAGCCTGCCAGGCTCCTCTGCCATGGAATTCTCCAGGCAAGAATACTGGAGTGGTTGGCCAATTCCTTCTCCAATAGTATAATCAAAGTTATGGTTTTTCCAGTAGTCATGTACAGAAACGAGAGTTAGACCAAAAAGAAATGGCTGAGCATTGAAGAATTAATGCTTTTGAACTGTGGTGGTAGAGAAGACCCTTGAGAGTACCTTGGACTGCAGGGAGATCAAACCAGTCCATCCTAAAGGAAATCAACCCTGAATATTCACTGGAAGGACTGATGCTGAAACTGAAGCTCCAATACTTTGGTCACCTAATGCGAAGAGCCAACTCATTGGAAAAGACTCTGATGCTGGGAAAGACTGAAGGCAAAAGGAGAAGAGGGTGGCAGAAGACGAGATGTTTAGATAGTATCACCAATTCAATGGACATGAGTTCGAGCAAACTCTGGGAGATAGGCAAGGACAAGGAAGCCTGGCATGTTGCAGTCCATGGGATTACAAAGAGTTGGACATGACTTAGTGATGAACAACAACAACATATATGTATACACACATATGTATATACACACATATATATATACACATATATATTATAAATACATATATAAAATACAATGGTCTTAATAATTGTTGATATGCATTAAGTCATTTCTTTGGATATAGAATTTCTATGCCTCTATCTATATCTGTATCTATATATCTCAAGCACAATTGGCCATTTCAGATAGATAGGTCAAGAATGGGAAAAGTGTGTTCATGTGCTATGAACTAGCTTTTGTATTAGAGCACACACTGCATTCTACCTTGTATTATTATTATTTGTTAAGAGGTCTGTCTCCATTCATTCATGTACCTCTTGAATACAACGGCACTATTTTTTTTTCACTCTTAAGTAGTGCTACTCAAAATATGGTTGGTTCCTCATCTGTGAACTTTGTTGTCAGTCCCTAACAAGATAAGTACATAAACTGAGAGTATGCTTTCATAATTTTTCTCAAAGTATAATTAACATTACTGTATCATTCAAGTGCATGTTCATCGTACTTATGCTGTTGAGCAAGGCATCGGTCAGGTCAGATGGGCTGTTGTTGAACTCATTTGGATGAGTTGCACATGTTAGGAGCTGTATATACTTGTCCAGGGCAGGAATAAACCAGAGCAAAAAACTGGTTATTTACCACAGACAGTTTGAGAAACATTGCTCTAAATCAGGAGTTGGCAAACTGACAGCCTGTGAGTCGAATCCTATTCAACTAACAGCCATCCACCTGTTTTTGTATATAAAGTTTTACTGGACACAAGATTCATTTTCTTATTATCTATGCTACTTTCACCCTACAGAGGCAGAGTGGAGTAGGTATAGCTGAGACAACCTGGCCTTCAAAATGTAACAAATTTCCTATCTGACCTTTTAAATAAAGGTCTGCTAGTCCTTTCTCTAAAAGCTATGTTTTTTAACTTTGACTGTAAGCAATGTATTTCACTTTGCAAGCATATATAGATATGTGTGTATCTATCTGAGATGACAATTTTACAAACAATATTTGGTCATATCACATGTGATGCATTCTGATATTTCTATTCTTCTTTGTTCAATTTTATTAAAAATAACATTGAAGACAACATAATAAATTAATAAATAACCTATTATATGTTTTTACCCAGAGTTTTAAAATTACTGCTTGAAATCCACTAGTACAGTGAATGGCACATAGATGGCATATGGGAAATATTTATTGAATAATTTATTGATATTTGCTATATCAGAGTTGTTTTTCCTTCCATGCCATAAAGGGTTTACTGATATTCAGTATCATCTCCACCTTCTAAGTTCTCTGTTGTACCACAAGGGCGAAAACCTGGATACTATATTTCCTAGATTCCTTCGAGATTCCTGGAACATCGAAGCTCCAGTTAGATTTTGCTATGAAAGAAACTGAAGGTAGAATGAAGGAAGAGGCAGTATGCGTAAGATTTTGCCACACACTTCTGGTCATACACTGAAGAATTATTCTGACAGGGCTACTGTCAGCTCAGGTAATTGGTGACAACTTCACTGTGATTCCTGTACTTCAGTAAAAGGAATTTGAGGGGAAAATCACAGAAAGGGAGAGTTATAGTCAGTGGTGTGCTGGTAAATGCTTAACAATTGGCTCTTCGATAGGATTTACCAATTTCCATGGTGTAAATACTATCACAAAATGGCCGAATTCAGTCCATTGATGTGGCATAAATGAATGTGGAGGTGGGAAGAGATGCACACCATCAGCTCTGTAGGGGCTAACTGCAGCACACTATAATGTTATGAGTCCCAGTTTTCACCTGTTGTCTAGGCATTCCATCTTTGTTATTATTATTATTATTATTATTGAGGTACAGTTGATTTACAATGTTGCATTAATTTCTGCTGTAAAACAAAGTATATATATATATATATATTATCTTTCATATTCATTTCCATTATGGTTTATCCCAGGAGACTGAATACAGTTCCCTGTGCTATACAGGAGGACCTTGTTGTTTATCCATTCTATACACACTAGTTTGCATCTGCTAATCCCAAACTACCAATCTATCCCTCCCCCAGTCCCCTCTCTCTTGGCAACCACAAATGTGTTCTCTATAGTCATTCCATCTTCCACTTCCTAAAGTATTTTCTTTTATTTAATACAGTCTATTCTTGCTATTCATAATAGGTATGTTATATGAAGTCTCTGCAAACACTGAATTACCAAATATTGAACCTGTGCTCTTAGGGAAAATACAGGGTTAGGTTCCTGCAAAATTTTATTCATAAAATTTTCTTCAATTTATCAATACATAACTTGGTTTTATCTGTGTTTCTGATTTCATATATATTGTTGGTTCATTAACATAAACTTAATGGGCCAAAGCACTATAACTTATGTCTGAATGAAGCTTATCCAGTACAGATGTTTTCTCCATGTAGCACATCATAGCCTTCTTGTGCTAAGGAATGCTAGACAGCACTCCAGTGCTACATCAGAGAAGGCAATGGCACCCCACTCCAGTCCTCTTGCCTGGAAAATCCCATGGATGGAGGAGCCTGGTGGGCTGCAGTCCATGGGGTCGCGAAGAGTCGGACATGACTGAGCAACTTCACTTTCACTTTTCACTTTCATGCATTGGAGAAGGAAATGGCAACCCACTCCACTGTTCTTGCCTGGAGAATCCCAGGGATGGGGGAGCCTGGTGGGCTGGCGTCTATGGGGTCGCACAGAGTCGGACACAATTGAAGCGACTTAGCAGCAGCAGCAGCAGCAGCAGTGCTGCATGTTGAGGGGAGGCATTTTAAACAGAAAAATCACCAACAAAAGGAACAAAAGTTGGGAAAATGTGGCACTAAATAGACCACAAAAAAGGACATTTGTTTACAGTCCTTTTCTTGCTGAAGCAAGAAAGCAGAGCACTGCCATGTTCAGCCTCAGCTGGGGACATGCACACGGAGTAATTCAAGTTTTTCATCACTCTGCGTATGTCTGTGAATGACAGCAAAAGCACCATGAGTATTGATTTTCGTGTTACAAATAAATTTAACTGAGTAGGCAAATTCACAAATATGGTATCTGTGAACCATGAGGATCAACTGTATTTTATGGTCACCCTAGTTACTACGTGACAGAAATTGTTAGGTCTTTTCATGGATAGAAAGAATAGGAGCTCTGGAAGAATTAGTGAGAGAGGAAGGAAGATTTGGAGTTTTGACAAGGTCCTGTTGAAGCGAATTAATGTGCAAAATCAACTTAAAGGAATTGCCAGGGGCCAGAGATACTGGATTTGTTGCAGATTTTATTTTACTCTAGAGTCCCTGAAGCCCAGAATTCTAACCAAATCTTGAATCTCACTATGGATATTTTAGTCTGCCAGCTGGCAAATGGGATAAACAATTAGGGTCACTGCAGCCTCCATCCTGTGGACTCTGTTGGAATTTATTGCAACACCAGCCTGATTCTTACTGGTTTTCATTAGGGAGAAACTGAGAAATTCTGAATGCTGACAGCATCCTTATGAAGTCTGGTCTTTCACTCAGGTCTATTAAAGAATTGGGCTTCCATAGTAGCTCAGCAGTAAAGAATCCGCCTGCCAATGTAGGAGATGTGGGTTTGATCCTTGGGTTGGAAAGATCCCCAGGAGAAGGAAATGGCAACCCACTCCAGTATTCTTGCCTGGAGAATCCCATGGACAGAGGAGCCTGGTGGGCTGCAGCCCATAGGGTCCCAAAAGAGTCAGACACGATTTAGTGACTAAATAACAACAACAATAAAGAATCAGGCTGGTGCTGAAAGGATTTATCACTTGTGTGTCAGATATTCTCTGTGTGTGTCAGATATTCTCTATTTATCTTCCCAGTTCTGTCTCTACTCTTCTCTGTTCTGCTCTCTGCTCCAGGAGCTGACTTTTATAAACTCCATAACAGATTTCTTTGTCCTCTGGCTTCTGGTTATCCCATGGTAGATACCCATATATTATAGGGCAGGAAGAGAGTAAAGTTGAGGTATATACCTCCCTGCTTGCTTTCCTGCTTGGTTGTCACAGGTTGGCAGCGGTCACATTTCTCTAAGAGTCCACAGATACCATTGGGTGATCTTCTCTTGAAGCTATAGTTCTCTTTTAAGGTTATGGTAACTGCACCTTCTCTTTAACTCTTCAGGCGTAGAGTCAATGGCCCCTGCTCATGAGAATCCTTGGATACTTCATCATTTCATGTGGGTTTTCCTTAACCACATCCATACTTTGTCAAATAGTCCTTTAATTAAATTGTCCTAAATTATCTTATTTGGCTTATATGACAATAAGGTCCTATTGTTTCCTTTTATGACTTGACTGATGACATGGGGTTCAGGTGTTGCCAGACTCATCCTTCCATTATAAAGGTTCCTATTGACATTTGTTTAATGATTTTGACAGCTAATAATGATTTCTACTAGAAATGCTGTCCATCAACTATGTAGTTACCTCAAAATATAGCTTGTACAAGACACACATATTGGATTCTTTCTCTTTATTAATCAATTTTAGAATAATAAATTGATGTCCTGGTAACTGTCAAAGAAACTCATTTTTTCCCCAAATATTGTAAAATCGTAGATATGTATATATTTGGTGTGCTTCATCTTTCCTTTCGATACTCATATCATCCCATTTTTCACTAGCACGAACCTTTCGCATCATGACTCCAACAGACTCTGATACTTCTTTAGTTTCTAAAATAACATAATGTCTCAGATTCCTTGTATATATTCCTTACTCCAGACCTGGAGCTAAACATTACTCTATGGAGCTGATTCCTTTTTGTAGCAAATGCTACTTAGCATAATTGGGATGTTAGAGTCCTCATTCTTACTGGGTTTTCATTGACTCTACAGTTTTTTAGTGAACAGAATTAGGAAATAAGGATACTTTTAGAAAGTGCAAAAGAAATCATGCATTAATTCTGATAGTCCCAAGGCAAATTTAAGTTTATAGGTCTCTTAACTTATTTAACTTTATATTTGTATCCCCTTTTCTCTTACAGTGAAGCATTTTATTCTTAATTATATTAAGATAATTAGTAACTTGATTTATCCTATTTCACATACCATAGTCTCAAAAATAACCATATTATTATGAAGAATAAGACTATTAAGTTAGTCATTGAGTTTCAATAGCTCTGTAATGAGGGTGTCCGATTCCCCACAGCCTCACCAATGGAGTATACTGTCAAACCTTGACAATTTTTGCCCCTCTGATAGGTAAGAAGCAGTGTCTCAGTGTAGTCTTAATTTTCATTTCTCTTATCATGACCAAGGTAGAGCATTTGTATATACTTAAGAGCTATTTGCATGTTTCTTTGTATAAACCTCTGTCTTTATGAAACAGGAAGGATTTAGATGTTCCTCGAATTATGTAACATGAGGTCCTAGGTTAGGCTGCCACAGGCAGATTTTTAGATAAAGATTCATGTGAAAGTGAAGTAATAAGAGGTATTTCTAGGAAAAAGCAGTAGGCAAATGGAGAAATGGGACAAGAAAGAAAGAAGGTCAAGTCAGGGTGTGATAGCAAGCAAGGTTCCAAGACAGTCCTTTGAGGCAATCTCAAAGAGGAGTTACAGAAACAGTGTAAATACATCTAAGAACTGTCCCCATTAGGGGGCAAGGGAGCTAGACTATTTCTTTTCTTCACTGTCAGTCGCTGGTTACAGGTTGCTCTCAGGGGATACAGATTCCCAGGCACTTGCAGCTTTCCAGGTTTCCAGGCAAATCAGGCTCTAGCTGCCTGAGGCTAGTCAGCCAACTAAGAGATGTAGGTGCTGGCTGTTGTGAATGAAAACCCACAGAGAACTAAGGAGCATGGACATGGTCAAGGGATTGGGTGGGGGGATTATGGGAAGAGCACCTGCAGCATCCGCTTCAATGAGTGACAACCATCTCACACGCGTGGGAGGGGATGAGTACTGTCCAAAGGGACATTTACCAGGCATGATTTCAAAATCAACACCAGCATCTATGATAAATGAGAGTGCATCACTGGCACTTTATTTACTTGATTTGACTTCAGAAATATTTTCTAATCATACATGGTAAAAGAAAATTACCGTGTATTTGCTTTACCCAGTTTTCCCTAGTCACACTGTGTTGAGTCAGATGGCTCCTCTGAGGCTGACTCAGAACTTCCACAGATGCCTAAGCGAATCCCTCTGTGTGAAGTCAACACCTAGACCTGTGTCGGAATGAAAGCGGGATCCCCCTGACGCTAGCATGAGGAATAAACAGAGTGTTGTTTTCCCAGCTCATGAGAGCAAACAGCTCTATCCCAGGTGGCTTTCCTTAGAGGTTTCGCAACGCTAAGATCATCGCATACAGGCCAGAGGTGCAGTTCAACAATCCTGAATGAGAAACTAGGAAAGGAATAGAACAAAACGCCTTGCTTGAGACTGTGCTGTGCGGTGCTTAGTCGTTCAACCGCGTCCAACTCTTTGTGACCCCAAGGACTGTAGCCCACCAGGCTCCTCTGTCCTTGGGATTCTCCAGACAAGAATACTGGAGTGGGTTGCCATGCCCTCCTCCAGGGGATCTTCCCAATCCAAGGACCGAACCCAGGCCTCCTGCATTGCAGGCATATTCTTTACTGTCTTAGCCACCAGGATATGTGTATTAACCCTGTGGCCAAGCAGTAGGGACAAAGCAAAAAGATTTTACCTTTTAGGCCTTTCACTCTGGACTCTTGTGTCTGGAGGACCTAAGGGCTGTAAGATCTCAGCATGTCAGAGAACAGAGAGCTGTTCCACATTTATTTTCTTAATGCTTAAAATTAGTGAGTGGAAACAGGCTATGAAAGAAGAGCTAACATTAGTAGACATCTGAATCTGTTTGCCAGTGCAGGAGATTCGGGTGCGATCCCTAGGTTGGGAAGAACCCCTGGAGAAGTGAATGGCAACCCACTCCAGTATTCTTGCCTGGAGAACTCCGTGGACAGAGGAGTTTGGTGGGCTATAGTCCAGAGGGTTGCAAAAGAGTCAGACACAACCTAGCGACTAAAAAACAACCCAGAGTATAATTTTCTCACCTCCATATTTTTTTTCTCTTCAATTCTAAAGTTGAAGTTTGGTGAATTTTAGAGTGACCAATTCATGCTGATTTGCTTGGGACTTGCTTGGCTTAGGACCAAAAGTCCTAAATCCAGGATAATTCTGCAGTCCAGGGAAAACTGGAATGCTTGGCCACCATAGCAATATCTTGAGTAATTCTGTGCAACACTGATGGTGTAGGACACGGCTTTTCAGGCTAAAGTGTATCTAAATTCTCTGACATTTTGTTAACATGCTGACTCTGATTCAGGAGGTCTGGGGTGGGGCCTGTGAGTCTGCATTTCTAGTTTTCAGGTGACGTTGATGTTGCTGGTACCCATGTATACCCAAGGGCAGGTATAATATTGATGCCATAGTTTTACTGCAAATCTCTGAAACTAAATTTTAGTTCATCTCTGTTTTTAACTTAAGGAAGGAAAAGTATTCGTGTGATAATATTATTTCTTTATGAATATTCACAATGAAGAGAAAGAGATTAATTTACTCACCAATAGTTCATGTTTAGGAAAAACAGTTTAAAGGAAAGGTATTCAACTTATAATAAAGCAAATTTTAATTGATATAAAAATTACAGATGATGGTTATTAGTCTACTTTTTATATTGTACTCTTCACCTGTTATTTAGTTTTGTCTTTTGGATTTTGAATAAATTTTGAACTTGATATTTTTAGATAATTTAAAAGTTATTAACATATCTGCAGTACCCATTTCTATCACAATTATATACAAGTACCATCTGTGTGTACAATAGGAGCTGTGTCTTTTTTAGCCTGATTTCCTTAATCTTACTTTACAGGAACATATTTATTTATAAATCTTACATATCCCATATATAAGATATGAAAGTACTTGATAAAGGTTCTTTGTAGATTTATTTCATCAATTCCTTATCTAAAACTTCATATATTTACTTTTCTTTGAGCATATTCCCCAATGGCAAATCTCCTTTGAACAGCACACTTCATCAATTCCATGAGACAACTTTGATTTTAAGAAAGAAAAGCTGATTTTGAGTATTCTGAAATACCATAGCAAGGTTTATTTCTATTAATCTTCATTGCCACCACTAACATGATGAACTATTTAAATACACACCATACTTTTCCAATGAATCTCTCGAAATATTTCTTGCCAGCTTTCTCAACTACAAAGTGTCCACTGTTAGTCATATTTGGTCAAGGTTCTATCTACTTTAGGAAAAATTTCATAGAAACAACAAATATTTCACTTATTAGTCCTAACATAACTAAGGACTATTCTCTCAAATCCACCAACTTTATTGGATTTCTAAATCTCTTAATGGTTAGCAATTTTGTATGTATGTGCATGTGTGTATAAACATATAAGTATAGTGAGGTGAAAACATACATTTTTGTCTACAATAAAAGAAACCCAAATATGCTTATTTGGTTTTTAAAAAAATTTTATTTTCTACCTTGTACTAGAAAGGATTTCACAAAACTTGCATGAGTATACCTCAATATCAAGAAAAAATAATAACAAGCATTAAAAATGGGGCACAAAAATAAAATAAATCAGAGGATAAAGTAGAACTAAGACAAAAAAATAAAAGTAGATACAATAATATTTCCATCTAGAGTACAAGCTTCTAGAATTAGATATAATGTCCAAGAGATAAACGAGGTCAACTGATCTATATCTTGCACAGGACTACTGCTACTGCTAAGTCGCTTCAGTTGTGTTCGACTCTGTGCGACCCCATAGACGGCAGCCCACCAGGCTTCCCCGTCCCTGGGATTCTCCAGGCAAGAACACCGGAGTGGGTTGCCATGTCCTTCTCCAATGCATGAAAGTGAAAAGTGAAAGGGAAGTCGCTCAGTTGTGTCCGACTCTTCAGGATCCCATGGACCAGTTAAACGTAATATTTCATCTAGTTCCAGTATCAGTACCAAGAACAAACTGTTAATCCTAAGAAAATGAAGCTTTTTAAATAAACTAAATTGACATATTGTTTACCTACACTAAAATCAATTTAAGTGTATATTTTGATGAGCTTGGATAAATTTATAGACTTGTGTAACCATAACCACAATCAAGATGCAAAACATTTCCCAAACTTTGAAAGTTCCCTTGAACCCCATCGTAGTCAATCCTCCCTATCTCCAGCCCCAGGCAACCACTGATCTGCTTCCTATTACTGTAGATTAGATTTGCTTTTCTAAAAGTCACAGAGTATATGATCTCTTGTGTTGAGCATGATGTTGAAATTCAGCCATGTTTTTGTAACAAAAATCCATTTTTTATTATTGAATAATGTTCCCTTGTGTGGATATACCACACTTTGTCTATCCATATACCAACTGCTGGGTTTCCCTGGTGGCTCAGTGGTAAAGAATCCACCTGCAATACAGGAGGCTTGGGTTCGATCCTTTACTTAGGAAGATCCCCTGGAGAAGGGAATGGCAACTCACTCCAGTATTCTTGCCTGGGAAATTCCATAGACAGAGGAGCCTGGCAGCATTCCATGGGGTCTCAAAGAGTCAGACACGACTTAGCCACTAAACAACAACAGCAAGATACCAACTGATGGACAAACGGCTGTAAAACAAGGAAATCAGAAACAAATAGAACTGTAAGTCACCTTGGCATTATGAATAACAGAAGATATAAACAGAGTGGGATTCTTGTGAAAATATTCTTTACCTCAACAACTGAATTTCTGCCTCCTCTTCTCTCTCTGGGCCTGTTGCTTTGCAAATAATTAGTACTAATTTCATTACACAAACCTAAAATACTTTAGATTTATGTAAATTGTCAGTGGCAGAAATCAAAGCATGTCATAGTCATCACCTTTGGCTCACATATCATCCCTGAGTGGCAGGCAGATGGCAGAACCAACTAGCCTCCCTCAAAGGAAAAGGAGACTTCTGGAAGGACACTAATATTTTGAGCTATAGCAGAAATCTTGGACTGAAATTGAGAACACAATATAGATTTCCCAAGCCCAAAGTTATTCCTCTACTCTCTTCTTGCTTCCTTATTCTGAAAGGGTACAGGTGAGGGATATGGACTAAACAGGCAAACACAGCCTCCTTCCCCTCACCCTCACCCCAATCACCTCATCTCACTTCAACCCAAGCAGCTGGTCTTCAGGTTTTATCTACTGAATTTCCATCTAAGATTCCATTTGCTAAGACTGTTCTGAAGTTAAAAAAAAAATCTGAAAACCTATGGAATCAAATCATCCCAAGAAAACAGGGGCTCCCTCTATTGTAAAATGCAAACTTTCAGTGATATAATGATGCCTTCCACTTATATGACACCTTTACTTCTTCATAGAGCTTTCAAAGATATTTCATCTGGCCAGAAGAACAAACTTAATCAACAGAGGCAGTTAATTAAGACTATGCATTCACAAATGTGTTAAGTTCAGTTAACATTTAATCATCATTGTTAATGGGAAATTGACCCAGTATGTGTGTGCAAAATCCACACACCAACAGGAAACTTAATTTGAACAAGTCATTTCTAACTACTCTCCCATTAAACTTTGACAGAGGTCCTAAAAAGTATCCACAGTCGGGGAGAAAAATGCAGTGTATGTGGGTTTCCTTTCCTATCTGTCTTGCAACAAAGTGGTGATGCAGAAGTGATATAAGAACCTTGGGAAAGTAGATTGTTTTAAACACTCCCAAAATGACTTTCCAAAACCAACTGCCAAAATTTCACAGGATAAAAGCACATTTTGAAAAAGTGACTTACAAGTCTTCTAATGGGCAAATATTAAAACATCAACAACAGTATAGCTTAACTTTGGGCCATTACTGAGACCAAGAGGAGAGGCAGGCCACAGCTATAAGCGGAGTGGCAATTGGTCCCAGTTTGCCTAGACAGTTATAGTTAACAACTGTTGTCCTGGCATAATTGTTAATAGCTCCCTTGTTTCACTTTCACAAATGTCCTGATTTGGATGATAAATTATATGGCTATCCTAGCTATGAGGAAACAGCAGTAAAGTGCAAATGACCAAAATGAGAAAATTCTCTCCCTTTTTTTCTATTTCTCCTTCTCCCAGAGATGCTCAAACTGACATCTTTCACAATGTAAACTGTAGGTATAATGAGATTTCCGCTCTCTTCTATTCATTTCAACCAATGATTTGCAACTCTGTGGGCTCATCAGAATCACTGAAAAGCTGAAAAACACTGTTTCCTGAGAAACATTTTGGAACAATTAAATCAGAGTATCCGGAGGTGGGCCTTGTCATCAATACTGTGTCAAAGCCTCTAGGGTACTTCTAATGTGCAGTCAGGGTTGAGAACCACTGATTCTGACAGTAATTGAGTAATTATTTCTATTATAAGGCACCTGATATTCTGAGTAACATACATAACAATATCTCCTTGGGGAAGAAGGATGTCCCTGCCTGCCACCCTTAACCAAGGACCATGGCATTTTCCCTTTTGCTCCATCCTCTGGGTGGCCAAAGGTCCTGCTCATTCTTGTTATCCTCTGTTCACACAAAGATAAATCATTCTACTTTTTCCTCTGAAAATTTCAATGCCTGTAGTGATAATATAACAAAGCTTGAAGTATAATAGTCCAAATGAAGAGCTCCTTTGTCCTGGGATAAAGGCATTAGAAGTGTTGAGTGATAAAGGCATTTGATGGGACCTTCAAGTTATTTGATGGCAGCTCTGACATTCTGAAAGCTTAGCAACTGAAGCTAGGTGGCAGTCCTGCTTAGGCAATTAAAGGAGACACCAGAAAGACAATTATGAAGAAGATCCACGCAGAAGAAAACAAACAAACAAAAGTTACCATTGATTTAATACGAGCATGGGAGCCAAGGGGAAAGCTAACTTGTTAATATCATGCCTTTAAATACAGTCCTCCTTATCAAAGTTGGGGAATTCCTGTAAAATTATGTGCATATCTTGAATTTTTGAATGCTTCTCAATATTTTCTATAGCTTCTTCATATTCCAGGTTTCTAGCTATTGGCCCTGTTACCACTGTTCAGGCAACTGCCTGTAAATGGACACTGGCTAATCATTTTAATTCTATAAAACGAGAGAGTGTCAAGAGGTTATGGAGAATATTGATAAGCATTGGAAATGAAAATATGTGTTACAGATACCCAAAAGGTTGTTTACCAAAATATTAATAGCATTTATCTCTAAATTGGGAGATTTGTGGAGATTGTTATCTTTTCTGTTTTATGNAGGATCCCATGGACCAGTTAAACGTAATATTTCATCTAGTTCCAGTATCAGTACCAAGAACAAACTGTTAATCCTAAGAAAATGAAGCTTTTTAAATAAACTAAATTGACATATTGTTTACCTACACTAAAATCAATTTAAGTGTATATTTTGATGAGCTTGGATAAATTTATAGACTTGTGTAACCATAACCACAATCAAGATGCAAAACATTTCCCAAACTTTGAAAGTTCCCTTGAACCCCATCGTAGTCAATCCTCCCTATCTCCAGCCCCAGGCAACCACTGATCTGCTTCCTATTACTGTAGATTAGATTTGCTTTTCTAAAAGTCACAGAGTATATGATCTCTTGTGTTGAGCATGATGTTGAAATTCAGCCATGTTTTTGTAACAAAAATCCATTTTTTATTATTGAATAATGTTCCCTTGTGTGGATATACCACACTTTGTCTATCCATATACCAACTGCTGGGTTTCCCTGGTGGCTCAGTGGTAAAGAATCCACCTGCAATACAGGAGGCTTGGGTTCGATCCTTTACTTAGGAAGATCCCCTGGAGAAGGGAATGGCAACTCACTCCAGTATTCTTGCCTGGGAAATTCCATAGACAGAGGAGCCTGGCAGCATTCCATGGGGTCTCAAAGAGTCAGACACGACTTAGCCACTAAACAACAACAGCAAGATACCAACTGATGGACAAACGGCTGTAAAACAAGGAAATCAGAAACAAATAGAACTGTAAGTCACCTTGGCATTATGAATAACAGAAGATATAAACAGAGTGGGATTCTTGTGAAAATATTCTTTACCTCAACAACTGAATTTCTGCCTCCTCTTCTCTCTCTGGGCCTGTTGCTTTGCAAATAATTAGTACTAATTTCATTACACAAACCTAAAATACTTTAGATTTATGTAAATTGTCAGTGGCAGAAATCAAAGCATGTCATAGTCATCACCTTTGGCTCACATATCATCCCTGAGTGGCAGGCAGATGGCAGAACCAACTAGCCTCCCTCAAAGGAAAAGGAGACTTCTGGAAGGACACTAATATTTTGAGCTATAGCAGAAATCTTGGACTGAAATTGAGAACACAATATAGATTTCCCAAGCCCAAAGTTATTCCTCTACTCTCTTCTTGCTTCCTTATTCTGAAAGGGTACAGGTGAGGGATATGGACTAAACAGGCAAACACAGCCTCCTTCCCCTCACCCTCACCCCAATCACCTCATCTCACTTCAACCCAAGCAGCTGGTCTTCAGGTTTTATCTACTGAATTTCCATCTAAGATTCCATTTGCTAAGACTGTTCTGAAGTTAAAAAAAAAATCTGAAAACCTATGGAATCAAATCATCCCAAGAAAACAGGGGCTCCCTCTATTGTAAAATGCAAACTTTCAGTGATATAATGATGCCTTCCACTTATATGACACCTTTACTTCTTCATAGAGCTTTCAAAGATATTTCATCTGGCCAGAAGAACAAACTTAATCAACAGAGGCAGTTAATTAAGACTATGCATTCACAAATGTGTTAAGTTCAGTTAACATTTAATCATCATTGTTAATGGGAAATTGACCCAGTATGTGTGTGCAAAATCCACACACCAACAGGAAACTTAATTTGAACAAGTCATTTCTAACTACTCTCCCATTAAACTTTGACAGAGGTCCTAAAAAGTATCCACAGTCGGGGAGAAAAATGCAGTGTATGTGGGTTTCCTTTCCTATCTGTCTTGCAACAAAGTGGTGATGCAGAAGTGATATAAGAACCTTGGGAAAGTAGATTGTTTTAAACACTCCCAAAATGACTTTCCAAAACCAACTGCCAAAATTTCACAGGATAAAAGCACATTTTGAAAAAGTGACTTACAAGTCTTCTAATGGGCAAATATTAAAACATCAACAACAGTATAGCTTAACTTTGGGCCATTACTGAGACCAAGAGGAGAGGCAGGCCACAGCTATAAGCGGAGTGGCAATTGGTCCCAGTTTGCCTAGACAGTTATAGTTAACAACTGTTGTCCTGGCATAATTGTTAATAGCTCCCTTGTTTCACTTTCACAAATGTCCTGATTTGGATGATAAATTATATGGCTATCCTAGCTATGAGGAAACAGCAGTAAAGTGCAAATGACCAAAATGAGAAAATTCTCTCCCTTTTTTTTCTATTTCTCCTTCTCCCAGAGATGCTCAAACTGACATCTTTCACAATGTAAACTGTAGGTATAATGAGATTTCCGCTCTCTTCTATTCATTTCAACCAATGATTTGCAACTCTGTGGGCTCATCAGAATCACTGAAAAGCTGAAAAACACTGTTTCCTGAGAAACATTTTGGAACAATTAAATCAGAGTATCCGGAGGTGGGCCTTGTCATCAATACTGTGTCAAAGCCTCTAGGGTACTTCTAATGTGCAGTCAGGGTTGAGAACCACTGATTCTGACAGTAATTGAGTAATTATTTCTATTATAAGGCACCTGATATTCTGAGTAACATACATAACAATATCTCCTTGGGGAAGAAGGATGTCCCTGCCTGCCACCCTTAACCAAGGACCATGGCATTTTCCCTTTTGCTCCATCCTCTGGGTGGCCAAAGGTCCTGCTCATTCTTGTTATCCTCTGTTCACACAAAGATAAATCATTCTACTTTTTCCTCTGAAAATTTCAATGCCTGTAGTGATAATATAACAAAGCTTGAAGTATAATAGTCCAAATGAAGAGCTCCTTTGTCCTGGGATAAAGGCATTAGAAGTGTTGAGTGATAAAGGCATTTGATGGGACCTTCAAGTTATTTGATGGCAGCTCTGACATTCTGAAAGCTTAGCAACTGAAGCTAGGTGGCAGTCCTGCTTAGGCAATTAAAGGAGACACCAGAAAGACAATTATGAAGAAGATCCACGCAGAAGAAAACAAACAAACAAAAGTTACCATTGATTTAATACGAGCATGGGAGCCAAGGGGAAAGCTAACTTGTTAATATCATGCCTTTAAATACAGTCCTCCTTATCAAAGTTGGGGAATTCCTGTAAAATTATGTGCATATCTTGAATTTTTGAATGCTTCTCAATATTTTCTATAGCTTCTTCATATTCCAGGTTTCTAGCTATTGGCCCTGTTACCACTGTTCAGGCAACTGCCTGTAAATGGACACTGGCTAATCATTTTAATTCTATAAAACGAGAGAGTGTCAAGAGGTTATGGAGAATATTGATAAGCATTGGAAATGAAAATATGTGTTACAGATACCCAAAAGGTTGTTTACCAAAATATTAATAGCATTTATCTCTAAATTGGGAGATTTGTGGAGATTGTTATCTTTTCTGTTTTATGTAACTTGTTTTATAGTAGACATATGTCCCTTTATTTTAAAATTTCACTGTTTTTATGAGAGTCATAATGTCCTTCAGCTCACTAGTGTCCATTAGTGACTAGACAATTAGCAGATCATGACTGTTTTCTGTCATGTTTATTCTCAGCCCAAGGCCTGCTTTACTTTAATTGATGGCTCCTCTAATTAGAGTTGTTAATGGATGATGCCAGTGTGTGTGTTCATCCCAGACAATCAATAGAGTGTGCTTGTACATATTCTAATTTGGAAAGCTAACCAGAAGTTGATGTTTTGGTTTGTTTGCTATTATTTTGGGGGAATACCCAAGATGAGGCTAGGGTGTATTAAAATGTGTAAACTTCATGTATTCTAAAATGTTTGACAAACTATTCTTTAGAGTAGAAGTAATTTTAGAAATTACAAGGTAAATTACTATACCAGAACTAAGAATGCAGAAAGATACTACAATTCTTTTAAACATATATTCATTTAGTTAGATATGAGTTAAGCACAGTCAATTAAGAAGTTCAGTTGGGAATACAAGTGACAGTAACAGTTGAGTAACCTTTCTCAAAAATAATGCTTTGATATGTAATCAAATGTTGAGTGGGTTTTCCTGTTGTCCTGGAGTTACAGTTAAGGTCCAACACCAATAACAAAAGACTAATTACTCTAAATCTAAGTTCATCAAGCCATTTAGAGTTGGGGCTAGCCACCCCTCAGAACTGGAGAGAGAAAAAAAAAGACAGTGCCACCACCCACCCTAGTAGTAGTGTTAGTCACTCAGTCGTGTCCGACTCTTTGCCACCCCACAGGCTGTAGCCTCACCAGGCTCCTCTGTCCATGGGATTCTCCAGGCAAGAATACTGGAGTGCATTGCCATACCCTTCTCCAGAGGATCTTCCAGACCCAGGGATTGAACATGGGTCTCCTGCATTGTAGGCAGAGTCTTTACTGTCTCAGCTATGAGAAGTCCTTAGCACCCACCCTACTCCATCTTAGTTTTAAAGGAAGAACTAACAGAAAGCCCATGGCCCTTGTAAAGTGAGCAGTTTTAACCTGTCACCATTATCAAACATCTTTTCTCTGATTGGGTTGAAGGAGGATGCTCCCTTTTTTCAAAGCCAAGATGGAGGTTTCAAGAGAATTACTCATAAAGTCGTGGATGCCTACTAGTAAAGGAGATTGGACTTTCACTTTCTCATTGGATGTCTCCTTAGCCAGAGGCTTCCTGGACTGTTCCTTTACTATTGGAGGAGAGAAACAAAAATTGAAAAGAGATGACAGAGTGAGGGACTACTAAACAGACAGGGTTCCAGAAACAAACCCCAATTAAGTTCACATTTCCTAAGAGGGACAGAAGATGAATCCCACATGAAGAGAGAGAAGATGCAGCTGGGAGTCCCAATCCTACTGCACCACTGCACGGTGAGAAGAAACAGGCTTAGCCATCAGAAGAATATGTTGTAGCAGCAACAGGTAGGAGAATGAAAGGAACTCTCTAGAATGTAGCCCAGAGACAGGAGATAAAAAATATGAAAGATTAAATGACCTGGAGGAAAGAAACTATTTCAAGAGATCATGAACGAGAATTTTCCAGCATAGTTGACATACACCAAATCTCATTATGAAGTCTTAATAAATCCTAAACAGGAAAACTAAAAAGAAATCCAGACCTGCATAGATCCCAGTGAAATTCTGAATTAACAAAGAGAAAAAATATCAAAATTAGCCAGAGAGAAAAGACTAACAGTCACTTATAAGGAATGGTTATTTAATCAATAGCCACAATTGAAGCCAGAAGGCTGTGGAATAGTACCTTTAATATTCTGAGATTCAACGACTGTTGGCTTAGAATTCTGTATCGTCAGAAACTACATTTCAAGAATGCAAATAAAATAAAATGCTTTTTCAGGGAAATGAAAATTAAAAGATCTTTATCAACAGATCCTTAGTAAAGTAAATTCTAAAGGATTATCATTCAAGCAGGAGAAAATAATCTCAGATGTCAGATCTGAAATCCAAGAAGGAAAGATAAAGGATAAAATCCAAATAGAGTATATAAAACAATAAAGCAAGTGAATATAAAGTCTAATATCTTAAATGAAAAGATATAACTAAGATATTGGACAAACATGTAAGCATAGAGAGTGGCAATCACAGATAATATTAGGGTTCTTATATTGTTCAGGAGGAGGGTATCATCAAGATAATATAAAACTTCTAAATTTATATGTACCAGTTCCAAAATCACCAAGGACAGTGACTGCAGCCATGAAATTAAAAGATGCTTTCTCCTTGGAAAGAAAGCTATGACAAACCTAGACAGACAGACATGTTGATATAGGGCAGAAACCCAAGCAATATTGTAAAGCAATTACCCTTCGATTAAAAATAAATAAATTTTAAAAAGCAGAAACATCACTTTGCCAACAAAGGTCCATATAGTCAAAGCTATGGTTTTTTCCAATAGTCATGTACAGATGTGAGAATTCGACCATAAAGAAGGGTGAGTGCTAAAGAATCAATGCTTTTGAACAGTGGTGCTGGAGAAGACTCTTGAGAGGGACTACCGTAAGGAGATCAAACCAGTCAATCCTAAAGGAAATCAACCCTGAATATTCAAGAGGTCTGTTGCTGAAGCTCCAATATTTTGGCCGCCTCTTAGGAAGAGCCAGCTCATTGGAAAAGACCCTGATGCTGGGAAAGATTGAAGGCAGGAGAAGGGGATGACAGAGGATGAGATGGTTAGATAGTATCAGTGACTCAATGGACATGAATTTAAGCAAACTCTGGGAGATAGTGGAGGACAGAGGAGCCTGGTGTGCTATAGTCCATGGAGTCGCAAAGAATCAGATATGACTTACTAACTGAACAGCAACAATATATGTAAAAATATGAAACAAGGTGAAATAAAGAAACCCACTGCATCAGTGAAGAAATGTTAACACATCTTTCTCAGGAAGTAATAAATTAAGCAGAAAAATTAGTAAAGATATGGAAGATTTGAATATGATAATCAGTAAGCTTGGTCCAGTGGACATTTATCAAACACTACATGGCCAAACTGGAGAAAGCACATTTTTTTTCAAGCACATAGGGAACACTTATAAAAGCTTATTGTATGGTAGACCATAAGATAAGCAGAGAAAGAGGGAATACTCCTCAACTCATTGATGAGGCTAGCACAACCTTGACTTCAAACACAAATCAAAAATAGGATAAGAAAGGAAAGTTACAGTCTGCTCCCAATGAAGAATATAGATATAGGAATCACAATCACATACTAACAAACTGAATTTAGCAATATTTTAAAAGACTGTCATGTTTAGTTGACCCTGTAAACACAGGATTAATTTAATGTTAGAAAATTGATCAATGTGGTTTACCACATTGACAATTTAAAGGTGAAAAATCATGTGGATACATAAAATCAATCTGATAACAAAGTCAATACATACTCATGATCATAACAGTCAGAAAATTAGAAATAAAGGGATCTTCTCTTATCTGATAAAAGATATCTATCACTACTGATAGGAATTATTGCAGTTAATGTTGATAAAATGAAAGGATTTCCATTAAGATCCGAAAGGTGAAGGGGCAGGGGAGACAAAGGGTCCTTCTATCACTGCTTCTATTCAATTGTACTGGACATCCTAGCTAGTACAATAAAACAAGGAAAAAATTAATGTATGATAATCGAAAAAAGGAAAATCTGTAATTAGAGCAGACAATGTGTTTATGTAGAAAATCTGACAAAATTTGTCATTTATGAGAGTTAAAAGTTTAGCAGGTTTCCTGAATTTTAGAAAAATATCTTCTCTACTTCTTGAGTTTTGTTAATAATTTTTTGGCTTATTGTCATATTTTATAACATTTGCAGTCTATCATCTTACTTGAGTGTTAGGCATATATTTAAGAGAAGTGCACGGGGTCACAAAGAGTCGGACATGACTGAGCGACTGAACTGAACTAAACTGAATGCCTATTGCCAGTTCCTATTGCCAAGGCTTATTGCCAAATGTTTCCATCTTTTGAGAAAATGTTTTATTTTTGTTTCATCAAGAATATTTCAAAGTAATATATTTCCTGAATCGTGTGTCTGAAAATATTTTTCTGTTGGCTCTATACTTGAACAACATTTTAGATAGTTATAATCTTTTAGGACTCTTTTTTTTTCCCCTTAGGAGTTTATAAGCATTGGTGTATTTGCTATCTTCTAGTACTCTTGCCTGGAAAATCCCATGGACGGAGGAGCCTGGTGGGCTGCAGTCCAAGGGGTCACTAAGAGTCGGACACGACTGAGCGACTTCACTTTCACTTTTCACTTTCATGCATTGGAGAAGGAAATGGCAACCCACTCCAGTGTTCTTGCCTGGAGAATCCCAGGGAGCGGGGAGCCCAGTGGGCTGCCGTCTATGGGGTCGCACAGAGTCAGACATGACTGAAGCAACTTAACATCAGTGGCAGCAGCAGGGTTGAATATTATTGTGCAAAAGTCAGAAGTCAACCTTGTGTTTTTCCTTGTAGGTAGTTTTGTCTTTATGTTTTACTGCCCACAGGAGACTTTGTTTCTGAAGTCTGGGAACTTTACTAGAATATGTTTCGTTCTTGCTCCTTCTATCAGCCAGGGTCCTATCATTAAAACAGACATCCTGCTAGGTATTTCAACAGAGGAGATTTAGTATAGGAAACTACACATGGCTGTCAGAGGGCTGAAACAACAAAAGGAGAACACGGAGGGAACCCAGAGTAATACCTGTGGCAAACAACTATCACTTCTAAGACTGGAAAAAATAAAGGGAAGAGGTGATCAGAACCTAGAAGTTTAGAGAGAGGGACCTCAGCTCCCGAGGATGGGCTGCTACCTGGCTGGTGTTGCTACCTCCAGAGCTTGAAGAGACCCTGCAGAATTGAATCTCAGACCTCTGAAGAGTACATTTCTGGCTGCTGCTGCTATCTCAAAGGGGCAGGACCAGTCAGTCATGGAAATACCAAAAGAAGCTGGAGACAGGAACTGATAAAGCACCTTTGCTGGTTCTGTGCTTATGGGGAGTATCATACAAAGAGAAGGAAGGATGTTCCTTCTCTCTCCCTTCCAATATTGGTAGAGCCTGTCTTCCCCAGTGGCTCAGATGGTAAAGCGTCTGCCTGCAATGCCGGAGACCTGGGTTCGATCCCTGGGTTGGGAAGATCTCCTGGAGAAGGAAATGGCAACCCACTCCAGTACTCTTGCCTAGAGAATCCCACAGACGGAGGAGCCTGGTAGGCTACAGTCCATGGGGTCACAAAGAGTTGGACACAACTGAGCGACTTCACTTTCACTTTCAACAAGAAACTGAGAAAGCTCCAGGAGCTGGTGATGGACAGGGAAGCCTGGTGTGCTGCAGCCCATGTGGTTGCAAAGAGTCGGACACAAATGAGTGACTGAACTGCACAAGAAACCAGCTTGCAAGTGAAAAATGTAGTTTGCCCCAGAATCACCAAGTAGAATATAAAAGAAGGGTATGTTTGGAGATGAAAGATTAATAAAGTTTTTTTTCCTTATGGGCTTCAGATTGGTGCAAAGAAACTGTCTTGTTCAAGTATGATATGGCTAAATTAATTCCAAGTTTTTAACCATGGCACATAGAAATGTAGCAGTAGGAAAGTGACTACAGAGTGCAGTATGGCTCGGCATGGTTTTCAGAGGTCACTAACACCACCTCTACTACTAAGCCCTTAAAAGAGGACAGCTGCTGCTGTCCCTGTCTGCACAAGGTGTTATACCCAAGTCGCGAAATCTCCCAATGACCACCAGGGAGCTGATATCCAATGCAAAAGCAAGAGTTTTTATTACCAAGCTCAAGCTGGGGCTCCCACCTATACCGATGCAGCCGCTATAGAGAGGAGCCCTGAGCTCTGGGTTACATTGCTTATATAGGGTATTCTTGAGCGAGAAATTTGAAAAGTGGGAGTTTCCGGGTTGGGAGGCGTCTAATTGGTTACCTTCTGTGGAAGGGTTAGGTGTTGGGTTCTGATTGGTTCCCATTTCCCGGGCTGGCCACGGGTTCTGATTGGTTCCCATTACCTAGGTAGACCACGAATTCCTGAACCTCAAGTCAGGAGATTCTGGTCTGGGGTTCGATTGGCTAAAGGGTGGTGGGGTGAGGTCAGGGGATTTCCAAAGGCTCTTGGATTTTCAAAGGCTCTTTTCCTGGAACCTTACAAAATGGAGTTTTTCTGTTAACAAAATGGAGTAGCCTAGGTCCTTCAGGCAGTGCCTTGCTTCATCTCAGAAGCTTAATTTCATGTTTGTAATTCAGGATGATACTGGAAAAACTGTAATAGTGTCAGAGAGATAGCTTTACTTTCTTCATTCTCAGGATGACTTTAGAACCCCAAATCCCTTCTCCTAGGGTCTGAGAAAAGAAATGCAAACACCAACAAAAATGTCTTGAAGATGAAAGTCATATAGTGACTGGTTTTGAGATCCTTTCAGTTTGGGTTCTATTTAGAGCCTTTGACTTGTCCCCAGATCCTTATCTTCAGTCATTGGGTACATGAAGTTCAATTGAAGGCTATTTTATTTGTGTGCTGGTATAACCTTTAGTTAACATGGAAACCAAAAATGAGATGTGGAAATTGCATTTTGTTCCAGGGTAATTGCTCTCCTCCATAATGATGAGCGTGGTGGGTGGATTTGTGAGCTTTCCCTGCTAGTCATGCATTCTGTCTTCCTCACCCTGATATAGTCATCGTTTGCAAATTACCTTCTCAAATGGCAAGCTTCATCTGAAATTAGACACTTTACTAGAGACATGATTTGAGTAACAATTTGAAAGATTCAAAGTTTAAAGGGAATGAGATTGCGTGGGGGTGAGGTAGGGGGTGAGATGACAACCACATCAACCACAGGGAGCTGTAATGAGTTTTTTATCTGAATACATATATTCTCTTGACCTCAGTTTCTTCTGATGATATTTCAGATCTGATTCCATCGATCTATATTTTAACTGCTCTTGTTTTACTGTCCTTTCCCCTTGCTTACATTTTTAGCTTTATCTTGTATGAAAATGAATTAGAACCTACCTCCCACAAGCTACCATACTCACAGCAATCAAACTTCTTGAATTAAGTCTCATAACCTGCTCATTGCTTATCCCTTTGACATGTGGACTCCATTTGTGCTGCCCCACTGAAAGGACTCAGTAATGTTACAGATGAACTGCTAATTGTCAACCCCACTGCTGTCTCCTCCCTCTTCCTCTCCCTCTCTCTCCATTTTCCCCATCTTCTTCTCTTTGAGCCTCTCTCTTCTCCTGACTTTTATGACATGGAAGTCTCTTTGTTCTACTTCAGACTGCTCCTTGTCTGGATTCTGCACTGATTTTCTTCATCCTCTTGTTCCTAAATGCTTTCCAAGACTGCCACTGGTCATTAGTTTTATCTCACTTTTGAACCCTGAGTTCATCAATGTCCATGCTTTCATCTGCCAAACCCGTATCTCTTAATTCAGTGGTTTCCTCAAGTTCTAGTCCTATGTTCACAGCTTCCTGAAGGACATCACTCCCTGCATAACCCAACAGCGTCTCAAACTCAACAGGCCCCCAATTAAATTCACACATTCTCCCACAAATTATCGCCTTTCCCAAAGGTTGGAAGCCTTTGTTCCTCTTTTTATCCAATCAATTGCTAAATTTGGAAGCTCTCTGACTTTGAGACATCTGCATCTGCCCTATTCCATTCTCACTACTCTGCTCCAAATCCTTACAATCACTCATGTTGCTTTTGTAACAAGCTTCTAATTTCTCTCCCTCTACCTTCCTTTCTTGCTCTAATCCATGACATTCAGTAAAGTCAAATTAATTTCCNCTCTCTGACTTTGAGACATCTGCATCTGCCCTATTCCATTCTCACTACTCTGCTCCAAATCCTTACAATCACTCATGTTGCTTTTGTAACAAGCTTCTAATTTCTCTCCCTCTACCTTCCTTTCTTGCTCTAATCCATGACATTCAGTAAAGTCAAATTAATTTCCTAAAGCAGAGTGATGATAGCTTACTTGTTTGAAAACCTTTAATGGCTCTCCATTTCCTTCTAATTACAAATTATTATCCCCACATTCAAGCTTCTTTGCGATCTATCCACAACCTGTTCCATGCTTGGATTCCACCCCCCCGCCCCGCTTTATTCCTACTATATGCTATAACACAATGGAATTACTTGCTCCTTAAATCTGCCCCCATATTCCCTATCTCCATGCCTTTGTTCATACCACCTCCCTCATCTCTGCTTGTTAAAATTTTGATCCATATTCAATATCATTTTGGATGGATGCCTTTTACCCTCTCTTGTAAAAATCTGGTTGAAAATTCTGCCAAGACCCTATCTGAAACTTCAGTTATAGCAACGATTACATTAGGCATCTAATTACAGTTTTCTGTGAACTTGATTTACCCCCCGCTCAGACTGGAAGCTCCATTTTTCAATTGGGTGATAGGTTGGATGCTATCTGTGCTCTACCCAAATTCCTTTTGCCGCTTGACTACTCTGTGGTCTCCATCCACCAACGGCAGTGTTCCTGGAATTGCCAGGCCAGCACCTGTCTTTGGGCTCTTCTTTAGTGAGCTGCCCTCAGGCTACCAGAGTCACTTTGTCCACAGGCCAGAGGGCTACCACTCTACCTTGAAGTGGGTGGGTGTTAACCAGCGGATATCAAGCATGAGCATATGAAAGCACAGCTACCTGACCTCAAGATGATACCTCTTGGAAGGCTAACTCACACTGAGAGTTCCTCTGTAGGATCATGCTGAAGTTAACCTTTACAGGATTTTGGTTAAGGTATCACCCTGGCTTGACTGCCTCTCCTCCCCTGATCCCTAACCCATCAGCCTGCCTCTCAGGGTGCTGCTAGGAAACCCTAGCTAAGACAAGAAACATTTCAGAGTACCTATCTCATGCCAGGCAACATGTTAAACATGTATATAAGTAATTGAATTTATAATTGAATTTATTTTTTTTTCAGTTGAAGGATAATTGCTTTACAGTACTGTGTTGGTTTCTGCCAAACATCAACATGAATCAGCCATAGGTATACCTAGGTCATTTCATCCGAATTTAACCCTCAAAGCCACCCTGAGAGCTAAGTACTGTTATTATTCTGAATTAACAGATGGGGAAACTGAGGCTTAGAGAGTTTAAATAACTTTTTCAAGACCATATAGCTACTATATTGCAATGCCAGGAATCCAACCAAGGCTTCAGAGGCATTTCAGTCAACCAGTTTTGCTTTGCTATGCTAAATGGAAGCATCTACTCTAAGATGCTTCCCGCCCCCCCAACTCCACAATCACACCCATCTGCTCTCCTAGAGCGTGAACTGAACCTAGTGTTTCACCTCTAACAAACAGAATATGGTGATGGGATGATGCTTCCATGGTAGTTCCAAGATTTTGAATTCCTTCTTGTCAGCTTGTTCTGATGAAACAAGCTGCCATGTTGGTGAGATTGATGTGACAAGGAATTCCTAGTGGCTTCCAGTCAAGAGCCAGCAAACAATTGAGGCCCTCAGTCCAAACACTTGCAAGNGTGATGGGATGATGCTTCCATGGTAGTTCCAAGATTTTGAATTCCTTCTTGTCAGCTTGTTCTGATGAAACAAGCTGCCATGTTGGTGAGATTGATGTGACAAGGAATTCCTAGTGGCTTCCAGTCAAGAGCCAGCAAACAATTGAGGCCCTCAGTCCAAACACTTGCAAGAAACTGAATCCTGCCAACAATCACATGAGTGAGCTTGGAAGTGAATCCTTCCACATCTTGACTGCAGCGTATGTGAGATACTAAGCCAGAGGGCTCAGTTAAACTGTGCCTGAATTTCTGACTCACAGAAACTGGGAGATAATAAATGTGGTATTTGGGGGCTTCCCTGATGGCTTAGCGGTAAGGAATCTGCCTGTAATGCAGGAGACACAGGAGGCCTGGGTTCAATCCCTAGGTCAGGAAGATCCCCTGGAGAAGGAAATGGCAACCCACTCCAGTATTCTTGCCTCGAGAATCCCACGGACAGAGGAGCCTGGCGGGCTACAGTCCATAGGGTCACAAAGCGTTGGACACGACTGAGCACACAGCACATTAAAAAAGAAACCGCAAACCCAGCCAGAATTAAACCAAAACAACAACAAATTGCTACCTGTAAAGCAGAGGCATACTTATTATTCTGTGTAACGCTTGCTACTTCTGGCTCACTGACTTACGAATAAAAATTCTAAGCAATAATCTATCATCTCTGGTGATTTTACAATCCAATAAACTTAGCTAGGATGGTGGCCATAAACCACTAGAAAAGCATCAACTTTCCAGTGTGATCACTACTGGGTGCCCTTAGAACCAAATAAACAATGAATAAATTAGGAGTGATGATTGGGTAAGGATTTTTCTTTTTATTGCATCTAAAATAAACTTTTGGTTTTGTGCTTATTTCAATCAATCAATCAGCCAATCAGTAAAGGACAATGCAAATCGGGTACCAGCTGGCTTATTGCACAATGATGAGTAAAGTCATGTCGGACACCTCCCAGTCAACATCATGTTCTTCAGTGTGTGCCTCTCCCGGCCCTGTCTCCCCACCCACACATAGCACAGTCGTCATGTAAATTGACATCAGCCAAGCATGATTTCTCCAGCTCTCTATGCCTCCTGTTGCCATGGGATGACAGATTAAAACTCAGAGAGGATAGAGGTAAAATTGAAAACCACACAGCCTTTTAACTCCCACAGCAAGAAAAGGTAATAATGGAATGAATGACACTGAACCATAGTAATCCACTCTGATGGTAGGAGTAGAAAAAGTCTAGAAGACAAAAGCAATTGCATAACAAACTGCAGGGAAAAGTGCACACCTTCTCCATCTTTCTCAAACAGCAGTTGGCAGCAACTGTCCTGAGTTGTCTGAGATTGTTCTCGTTTTAGCACTGAAAGTCCTGTGTCCAGGGAAACCGCTCAGTCCCTGGCAAACCAGAATGTTTGGTCACCCTAGCAACAACGATTAATTCCCAAAGGGCTCTGCTCCCATTGATGTTTGCTTTTTACTTGGAGGGTCAATAAAAAGCTATTTTCTTAAACTTTTCTTTTTGAAAGCTATAAATATCCTATTGGCAGAGCTCATTTTTCAAGGTAGTGCCATAAATTCTATTTCTTCCATTAAAAAGTGATAAAGACATTGGAAAGACTTTCCTAATCTTACTCAGATTTAAGCTGAAAGGTGGGGGATGAAATATGGGAGTTTTGGAAGACACAAAGCTTTCAAAAATATGGACTAAAAGTACATTTAAATTTATCAGTATATTATTGATTGGGGGAATCATTTGGCTGAATATAAAGGTAGAGTTGGGCTTCCCTGGTGGCTCAGTGGTAAATAATCCGCCCGCCAACACAGGAGACATGAGTTTGATCCCTGGATCGGGACGATCCTCTGGAGAAGGCAATGGCTACTCACTCCAGTATTCTTGCCTGGAGAATTCCATGGACAGAGGAGCCTGGCAGGCTACAGTCCATGGGGTCTCAAAGAGTCGGACATGACTTACCAACTAAACAACAACAACAAATGTACAGTTAGTTATTTTTACCCCTAGCGATCTCGTCCTACAGTTTGCAAATCTTACAACCAAAAGATCACCTTGGAGGTAATCTAATTCAAGCTCCTGCTGTTTAGATAGCATTTGAGGAAGCTTGAGCTTGTGTTCTGCTGCCTACTACAGACCCCTGGTTCTCGGAGATCTTAGTAAGTGTTATATAATAAAAGAATTCCTTAGTCACATGTTTTGGAAATATAAAGGTAAGTTTCTTGAGTGAAGACATTTTCTAGGCATTTGATATGTTCACAGTGACTCTCACTCAAAAAGTACATTAGAATCACCTGGGGAACTTTTAGAAATTACAGATGACTGGGCCCCACCCAGATCTAGGGAATAAGAGAAAAAAATATCACTCTCTGGATAGTTCCGATATTCACTTGGTTAAGATTACTGGCTAATGTACACTGAATCGATAAGAGTAAGAAAAATATGAAATATATTCCAACCTGATTTATCATATTAATGTTTTTCCTTCCCTCTCTCCCTCCCTTCTCGTCCTCATCCTTCCTTTCCTTCCCTTTTACTCCTTCCTTCCTTCCTTTTCTTCCCTTTCTTTCCCTTTTGTTTCCTTTCCTTTTGGTTTTGGGAAATACTGATTGTATTTTTGAGGTTCAGTTTGTCTGATCAACCATTATAAGGAGGAAAAATTAAAAAATTATAGTGATATCTGTAAATACAATTTGATTTATTTAAAAACAGGCTATTTTACACTTTGTCTAACTATTTGACATGAAAATTTAGAAACATATAAGAAAGTAGGTAGTATCGTGAATCTCCTTACACTATCACCCAGTTCAACATTTATCAACACATGGTCATCTTATTTCATCTATATCTTCAACCACTTCTCCCCTCTTTCCACCACTGGAGTTTTATGAAGCTAAACCCAGATAACCATATTATTTTATTCATAAGTATTTCAAAATATATCAATAAAAGATAATAATTCTTTTTAATATAATTGCAATACCATTATCACATCCAATAATAATAATAATCCTTTGATATTATTCAATATTCAGTTAGAATGTGAACTAAGAAATTAAAGTGAATTGACATCTTACTAATAATACATTTTCCTAAACAGAATATGGTATCTTTTTATCCATTCATGTATATTTTTGTGTATCTCAGAAGTGTGTTATAGTTTCTCTCATATAGGTTTTGGAGTTTTTAAAAATAAGTTTCCTACTAGGTATTATATTTTACTTATTTTGTTTTATTATTTGTCATTTTAAGTGGGGTCTTCCATTATATTTTCCAACTTGCTATTGCTTCTATATATAAAGTTTATTAATTTTCATCAATATTATGAAGGTATAATTTACATGCAGCAACATGTACTTTTCAATAAATGTATATATCCATTTAACCACCATCCCAATTATTGACTTTTATATGTATACACTGATTTTATAACCTGCTAATTTATTAAATTCCATTTTAATACATACTTCCACAATTCTTACCAGCCCTTGGCTATTCATTTGAAAATGTGTCACGTTCCAGTTTTTTTGTTTGTTTGTTTTAGTTCTCTATCCCATCATGTCAAAAAGATTTTCCAGTCAATGCTGTGATAGAAATAGATTCAATGTCAAAGACTGACTGCTCCTAGAGATTTAAATTGTTGTTACAGGAATAAAGAAAAATGATCCTCTTTGCAACAGGTGTCATGCTAAATTCAAGTTTACTGATGCAAGCAGTTAATAATAATTGGAATGTGAGCTGACTCAAGAATAGACATCCGGCTCATTAATATTTGCTTCAGAGAAATAGGCTCAAATGTTCTTCTTGAGTCTCAGTGGGTCCATGACCTTGATGTTTAGATTAATACATTTATAGCTGATCCCAGTACTAAGGCTGTCATTACTCAGAGAATTCCAAATGACCACTCTCTGGAAAAATGTATTTATTAAGCTCCGGCTGTTATCCTTATGAATATTTAGGAAGCTACAGTGACTGGCAATGATCTCAGTGCCCCCAAAATGTGATGGCTTTATCTGAAAGTTGAAAGGCAGCAAATCACCTTCCTAGCAGATACCAGAATAAAAGCAGCTTTGCACGGGAGTGGAAGCTTTACAGACTGAATTTTCTGGGGAGCATCAACGCTATGAAGATAGATTGCTAGGTATCTAGGGGCAAAGTAATGAGTGACATACGGAGCAAGGTTGTGGGGACAGAAGGGTAAGCCACACTGGAGGATACAGGGAGGACAGAATGGGTTCCTCCGGCAGTCCCAAGGGCCAGTAGAGACTGTAACACATAATTTAGTACTTCATCTTTGTCTTAGTTTGGGGTTCTGAAAAAAGCCGATCCTCAGAGTGAAGGAAGGAAGGAAAATGGATAAAATGTATATAAATGAAAGGGTTACTGTTACGGAAACCAGGGCTCAATCTCACTGGGTACTTCCTGAGACATTGTGTAAAATATGTTTCAGAATTGGCCTACTAAGAGCTGACAACACTAAGATGTTTATAGACTGATTTCCATGCTTTATCAGTTAAAGGTCACTGCAAGGGAAGTGGCAAAAGTTAACACTCAGCGCTTCTGAACTCTCCCACATGTAGACTGAGCATGCTTCCCTGGCCAGAGAGCCCTCTGGCAAAGACTTGAATGGGAACTATTAATAAGCAATTTCCAGGGGGGAGGAAGAGAATGTGCGTGCTATAATTCTATATTGCGTGTGTTACTCTCTGGTTGTCTCATGGGTGAGTTTCATTTCACCAACAGGAATGCAAACTTGTTGAATGCATGGGTCATAGCTTATAGTTTTTGTATTGTTTTCTCCATAAATTATGGTGATCTCCTTGCTACTGGGAGATTAAATCCACTAAGCCCACCATGATCTGGGCCTTCCTGAGACTCACTTTCCAGAATTCTCTTTGCAGTCCTCTCTCATTCTAAGCACTCTAGTCATTTGATTTAGAATGTCTAGAATACCTCTCTTCCCTTTGTCCAACTGCTCAATACTGATCAGCTTTTGAGAATGGCTAAGTAATTTTTCTTTCATAAAAATGTTTCACGTCCCATCCAAGAAGAGTAATCCTGCCCTTCTGTGCAAGCTACTACCTGGCTCTTACTTCCACCACATAATTTACCTACTGTACTAAAGTGTATGTTTTTCTGTGTTAGTCTTGCCTACCAGAGTGTGTGCTCATTGAGAAAGCAAAATGTGTCATAAATATTTCTTCATCTGTTAGCACTTCGCTCAGTGCCTGGTATAGGATATTTTTTGAATGAATAAATGAACATGACCAATCAATACTTACTGATTAGATGAAAAGGGGCTGAACATACCTATTCCGGGCATTTCTAATAAAACTATCAAGTATTTTTACATTGAATGGAGAATATTCCCCAGAATAGCATGCCCTTGCCCTTCAGTCAATGACAACCTAGAACATACCTGCAGCTAAAACAAGTTAGAATTTTACTCACTGCAGACAAAGAACGCATATCATGAGGACTGTGGGGTGTCTCAGTGAGAGAATGTAGGAAGAAACTATTTTAGGATTGGGGCTTTGGATAGATGATTTGGGGGAGAGATCAAGAGGCAGAGATTTGCTCTAGATTAGATGCTGTCAGATAGCAGGGACAATCCTATGATTGGATATTCTGTGAGAGGCACAGTTACTTTGATTTTGTCTGTGCTTAGAAAAAATTATGAACTGCCCTTGTTTTGCTTCATTTTATCATGGTCTCATAGTAACTTTATTTGAGTTTGGTATTCTGTGAGATTGTTTAGGCCCAACAGAACAAGATGGCCTGGCTGTGAAAGTCTGACCAGCTTGTAATAATACTGAGGTCTAGTTGTGAACATCAGGTAAGTTTTGAACATCAGAGAATGTATTTTTTGAGATGATGAGCCCAAAAGAAAGGTTATAGTATGTATATGTGCTGATAGTGTTCATAGGCATGGAGTGAGAGCTGAAAAGAATAGAATGAAAGTGAAAATTCTGCTCTATGACCTTTGCAGGTTGACAGGAATTTTAAATTCTGAAGCTCTGCATAGTATTAAAGGCATATTATGGCTGAGAGAATTTTTTTCACCAGAAAAGCAAGTATTACAGATTATTCTTTGAAGATATCAACCATAAAGTCTGGAAAATTAAAACACTTAATCCAGCAGCAATATCACTTGTGTAGTGATCAAGTAATAGGATTTCCTTTTCCTTGCCTCCATGTTCTGGCTACTCTCTTAAAAAAAAAAATATTGACATCCTTTTGGGGGATGAGGGCTAGATAAGAAACCTGAAACTGTAGAATTTATGTTCAAGAAGGAAAAAAGAATTTGGAGTTTTCTGGTAGTTAAATTGGTTATGAAGTTCTGTGACTAGAAATCTAAGTCCACAGGGCCATAGACATTACAATATTCATCTAATAAATTATTTCTGAACATTTAGTATAACTTAGTTGAAAGTCACTTAGTCATGTCCAACTCTTTGTGACCCCATGGACTGTAGCCTACCAGGCTCCTCTGTTCATGGAATTCTCCAGGCAAGAATACTGGAGTGGGTTACCATGCCCTTCTCTGGTATAACTTAGGTACTATGTTAAATGCAGTAATTACAGGTCTAAACAATCTGGATTGACTTTGTGGGAAATTTTCTTATTTAAGATATAAATGCAAACTTATAGGAACATTGCATCAATAGTTTACCTTTCTTTCAGATTCACCAGCTGGTTTTCCTAACCATTTTTGAGTAAGTTAGAGAAACTGTGCTCAGCTATACCCCTAAATGGGCTTCCCAGTGGTTCAGGGGCAAAGAATCTGCCTGCAATGCAGGAGACACAAGTTCAATCTTTGGGTGGGGAAGATCCCCTGGAGAAGGAAAGGCTACCCACTCAATATTCTTGCCTGGGCAATCCCTTGGACAGAGGAGCCTGGTGGGTTCATGGGATCACGAAAGAGTTGGACACTATTTAGTGACTAAACACAACACATACTCTTAAGTACTCTGGTGTATGTTTTCTAAAACCAAGGACATTCTCCTACATATGAAATTATCCAAATCAGGAAATTGAACATTGATACAATACTATTATCTAATCTATCATCCATATTTAAACTTTAGAAATTGTCTCAATGTCCTTTATAGATTTTTCCCCCTACACAGGTCCAATCTAAGATCATTCATTTAGTTGTCTTGTTTTTTAGTCTTCTTTAACCTGGTATAACTCCTTAGTGTTTCTCTGCTTTTTTCTTTTTTTATTGAAGTATAGTTAATTTATAATGTTGTGTTAGTTTCAGGTGTACAGCAAAGTTAAAAAAAATCTATTCATTTATATATATATTCTTTTTCTAAATCTTTATTATTATAGATATTGAATATAGTTCCCTGTGCTATACAGTTGGTATCTGTTTTATGTGTACCTGTTAATCTTAAACTCCTAATTTCTTGACCTTCACACTTTTGAGAATTATAGGCTAGATATTTTGTAGAAAGTGAAACTGAAGTCGCTCAGTCGTGTCAGACTCTTTGCTACCCCATGGACTATAGCCTATCAGGCTGCTCTGTCCATGGGATTTTCCAGGCAAGAGTACTGGAGTGGGGTGCCATTTCGTTCTCCAGAGGATCTCCCCAGGGACTGAACCTGGGTCTCCCTCATTGTAGGTAGACGCTTTACCATCCAAGCCACCAGGGAAGTCCCTGATATTTTGTAGAATGGTGTTCAATTTGGATCCATCTGATGTTTTCTCATTATTAGATTCAGGGTATGTATTTTTAGCAGGAATATGTATTTGATTTTTAAATCCTAGAATGGCTGCCTCTACTCACATCTCCCACACTTTGACCTAACATACCTCATGCAGGTGAGGGCCCTCTGAGGTCTCCCAATGAAATCCAGGCTTTTCTCTGCTTCCTCTTACCATCCCTAATTTAGCCATCAGAATTGCTAAAATCCTGAAGAGAATGTCTGCTTCCTGGGGTGTTTATATTCAGCTGAAACCTTTTATTAATACAAAAGTCTTTCTTAATGTGTGTCTTCTCCCACCTTCATGAATTAGTACCAGCTTCATTATCATGAAGAATAAATTATCCATCAAGGTGGATAAATTGCTTATAGAGATAAATAACATGACATAACTGTAGTAAAAAATTGGTCCTTTTCTAAATAAGTAGCATTTTAAATCTAATCCTCTAAGACTGTACACCTTTCTGGAGAGACAGCCACATAGCACTCCAAAAGTACTGTTGGCTCTCCCAACAGAAAAGAAGTTCAAGGCTTCAGTGATGCCTGGACTTTTGACTGTGCCTATTCAGTGCCTGCTCCCTCAAGCTGACACATCCTAGGCTACTAGAAAGTATGAGGAGGAGAATGTGTGGGTAGGAAGAGTGGGCAGAGAAGACTCCCAAGAATTGGGAACTATGTAGAGTAGCAGCTGGCAGCTAATTAGTTTCTGAAATGAACCCTTTGTGTGGCCTGTCCTTCCTGAGAGAGAAGTTAAGATGCTGTTAGGCCTCCTTTTAGCAGTAATGGTAATTAAATAATCCCAGGTCCTAATTAAGGTGGCTCCACTCATTTGGCTAAAGAGAGCGGTCCTTCATTTTCTCTTTTTCCCCTCCTGCATACTGAATGTCACATCTAAGAAATGAGCAAATTCCTACATTTCACTTCTACACATAGGGCCTGTTTAGAGGGAGGAGTGATCATTAAGGGCTTTCCTGGCAGCTTAGATGGTAAAGAATCTGCCTGTATTGCAGGAGACCTGGGTTCAATCCCTAGGTCAGGAAGACACCCTGGCGAAGGCAATGGCAATCCACTGCAGTAGTCTTGCCCGGAGAATCCCATGGGCAGAGGAGCCAGACGGGCTATAGTCCATGGAGTCGCAGAATTAGACACAACTGAGCGACTACCACTCTTTTCAATGATCATTAAGGAGGATTCTAGAATTGAAACGTATCTAATTGCCTAAAACTTAGGAGCAAGCTTATTTTGAGATGTTACTATCATAGCTCTTTACTAAGCTCTATTGGGATAGGCAATCAGGTGATGAAAACAGCTAACAATTATTGTGCATTTAGTATGTGCTGGGCCTTAGGGATCTTACATGGCTTATCCCATTTAGAAAGTAAAGTCACTCAGTCCTGTCCGACTCTTTTGGGACCCCATGGACTGTAGCCTACCAGGTTCCTCTGCCCATGGGATTTTCCAGGCAAGAATACTGGAGTGGGTTGCCATTTCCTTCTCCAGGACATCTTCCCGACCTAGGGATTGAACCCAGGTCTCCCGCATTGTAGGCAGATGCTTTACCATCTGAGCCACACCCCCCGCCAAAAAAAATTTGAGTTGGATAGTATCATCTTTATTTTAATCATGTCCAGATTTTCAGAGCAGAAGATGGGACCAACAAAGGTGAACAGACTAGACCAAGATGAGTTAGAGGCAGGATCTGAATACAGGTAGTCTCGTCCAGAGCCCATTGCTCAACCATTATGCTTTCTGCCTTTCAGACTCCAGCTTGCCTATAGTCTAGTGGATACAATCAAGAGACAACTAAGAGAAGGAGCGGAATCCATGTCAGATGACTGGTTTGGGTTGGTCAGGGAAATTTCTCAGGAGGCAGACTGGAACTAGGCTGAAAAACAGACTGAGTTTGATTCAGTGAAGATGAGTATGAGGAGCTTTCCAGGCAAAGGGAGCCACATGAAAATTGCTGGCATTGGGATGGCAAACTGCGAGCTTCAGCTATGGCAGAGAGCTCTTGCAGTCATTTGCAGGATTCCTCAGCCTCACACTCTATAAAAAGAGAGGAAACTTCCACTTCAGTCTCTAACAAGGGGTTACTAGAACGAAGGTGGAGAACTTTGAGAGCCTGGTGTTTTGGTGCATACTAGCCATAGTACAGGTCACCGCGATAACAAAGCAATGGGGCTGCCACGTCCTCCCCACTTCCCTTGGGCCACCAGTACTGTCCCAGATTTCAGTCTCCATGGAGTTAGGCAGAAAAGGCTGAGCCTGCCTCCAGCCAGTCCAGCCTGGTTTCTTTTCTGTTTCCGCTTCTGTTCCCAGAACTGGGTGGTTTGAGTTTAATTCAGGATGTGGCAATAGGAAGCCCTAACACAACTCCAATTTGGTTTTACCACCAATAAAGCCATCTTGATTTCCATCTGGCTTCCTGAGTCCTAATTAATTTGAACTCGACAAAAGGAAAGCAACTGGTACTCCCCAAACTTCCAATAATAGAGAAGTGGCAGAAAATTAAATTTAAAAAACATATTAGACATGGTAGACCAAGGAGAGCCTTGAAGGCTGGTATACGGAATTTAGCCATAGCCTAAAGGAATCAGTTATTATAATTCTGTGCAAGTGCACTAACACACACACTCACATATACATACAGTGGTTAGCAACAGAGAAAATCACTATGGGATTTGTTTCCAAGTTAATCTCTATAAGTTTAATGTCATAAAATCCTCATCTTCTACAAATGTATTTTCTAAGAAGCTTAAAGTCATTTTTAAAAGCTAAACTAATATTTCATCCATATGTCTTTGAATCATTTATTGTCTGACCAGCCACTTGTTTTTCAGTAATTGTTTATCAAAGAATAATTCAGCCTATTTGGGAGACTCTAATAAAGCTTTCTCCTATAGCCCCACTCTTGATGTTAAGACACCCATATAAGTAAAGGTATGACAAATATGCCATTATTTGGAAACAAAATTTTATATCTTTATTCCCAAATAATCTACCAAATAGTCTTTCAATCAGTCTAATAGTTATTATGTATTTTTTTCTCATTCAGATTTATGAGTGAGAAATGATTCAGATTTATGAATGAGAATGATGTTTCTCATTCAGTGGTTATATGAGTGCTAATTTGAAAATAATTTTAAGTATATACTTTAAGTATGGAGATCCAAGTTTTAATCCAAAGTTGAAAATTATTAGCTGCTTCCTTATGCCTCTTACAACTAATCATCAGCAAAACTGTTTTCTGTAGGAATGATTTTTCCAGTACATTCTTTTTTATCAAAAGATTTTGCACAAAAAACAGGAAGATAAGGTTTTCTCCTTAACTGAGCAAAATAGCTGTCCCAATCTCTGTAAAATATTCTTCCTATGCCTCTGACCCTTCTAAGATAAAAGAAATGATAATATGCCTTTGGTCTTCCTGCTCTGGGAAGGAAAGTTGCTGTAGGAAAAGAACTGATTTTTTTTTCCACTTCTGTGGTTTGAGAACAAGTTATAACTCGAGCATTTCAAAGTGCAAGGAAAATAATACACAATTATTAGATTGCTATTTGCGGGACACAAATGTAACAGTTTAGTAGAAAACAACTCACCAGAAAAATGAAACACATTTTTTTAAAAAATGCTACATTTTACTGTTTCTCCTTCTCTTGGCTTCTGGAATGTAACCTCCATCTGACCCATCTCCATTCTAATCATTCTGGCTCTCTTAGTGCTTCCTTAAAGTTATCTTCTCTTTTCACTAAAAACAAACACAGAGCCATTTTAAAATCTGCATTTTAAAGTTTATTTACCTGTTTATACATAACCTTGTGCCAGAAAAGGTTTAAGGTGGCTTGAAAGAAACCCTAAAGTTAAGTAATTATAACAGAAGAATCAGAAATGAAACTATGCAAACTGCTTATACAATCCTATTCGTTTGCTCTGGATGGACCACAAATTTCTGTCTAACCTTTTTAGCAGGCAGTCAGAAAAGGAAACTTAATTAGTTACATCATTTAGTGTCCATAAAACAAAAACAAACCAATTACCCAAGCAAAGCACTGTTGTTCCTACTATTAAGACCAGCAAGAAATTTCTCTTAAGAGGCTTCATGAAGAGGTCAGTGTATGATGTAATAATCAGTGTTCTCAATAACAACCTAATGTAAGACACAGGCAGATGGCATCACAGCAACTTGAAAATCAGGAAAAACGATTTTATCACTAGTCTGGCGTTTGAGTGGGGAACACAATATAATACGCTCCAGGTACTCCATTCTCTGCTCGGCGAAGCCAGACACATTTTAGAACAAGGGAGTTGAAGCCAGTACCCAGAGTGACTCCAGAGAAGTCCTGAAACCCCCCAAATTCTCTGCAACATATTCAGAATAGCTGTTTTAACAATTTCCGAATCTTCTTGACAGAGAAAAACACAGCTTTTTATCAGATACTCAATGTACCCAGGTGATACACACAAGTTAGGAACCATTTCTTTAGATAATCTAGAGATTTAAGCCAACTACAAATTATACACGCTATTCAAATACTTTTCTTACAACCTATTTATTTCCCCACTTCTGCAAAAAGAACCTTTTTGTTGCCATTTGGTGCCTTGGCTCAGGTTGCGTCCCGGCTGGAGGAAGGGCTGGATCGGAGATCTCGAGGCCAGGGGAGGCAGAGGGGTCCCGCCGACGCAGCCGGGCTTCGGAGGCTCCTAGTCGCACTGGAAGGAGAGCTTTTCGAAGAGATACTCGGCCAGCCCGGCCTGTAGCTCAGCCTGAGGGCTGGTTATCTTGCGCAGGTTGGCCAGGTGGTCACCCATCTTCTTGAGGAGCATGATCTCCTCCTCCAGGAAGTGGCGCTCCAGGAACTCGCAGAGCTGTACATCAGCCCTCGCACGACCCAGGGCATGCAGATCCAGCAGCGCCTGGTTCAGGCTCTTCTCCAGGGCCACGGCGTGCTCCATGGCGTCCACGCTGGTATTCCACTTCTCTGGGGACAGCGTCTGTCTACTCTGGACCAGAGTGCCATCACCCGAGGATTTTAGCATCTTCAAGAGAAGCTGGGCGCCTCCCTGCTTCTCCTTAGCCAACACCCTGAAGAAGCGGCCCACATCATTCATAGCTGTTCCACTGCCTTCAAAGTAAACGCTCAGGGAGAGGTAGGTGGATGAGACCTCCAGGTGCAGTTTGATCAGGCGGCTGGCCGCTGCTTCCATCTCAGGAGAACGCTGTTGGATCTGGGTGCTCACAGTTAGCAGGCAGGAGGACTTCTCCACGAACAGTACTGTGAGGCTGGTCTCAGAAGTGGGGGATAAATCCAGAAGATTGTGCCGGAAGTTGTGGTTGAAGGGGTGGGGCTAGAGGGTGGTGGGAGGCAGGAGGAGGGGGAGGCAAGACCTGGGTGGGAGCTGTCTCTTATACACATCTAGATGTGTATAAGAGACAGTCTTTAACCTGGTATAACTCCTTAGTGTTTCTCTGCTTTTTTCTTTTTTTATTGAAGTATAGTTAATTTATAATGTTGTGTTAGTTTCAGGTGTACAGCAAAGTTAAAAAAAATCTATTCATTTATATATATATTCTTTTTCTAAATCTTTATTATTATAGATATTGAATATAGTTCCCTGTGCTATACAGTTGGTATCTGTTTTATGTGTACCTGTTAATCTTAAACTCCTAATTTCTTGACCTTCACACTTTTGAGAATTATAGGCTAGATATTTTGTAGAAAGTGAAACTGAAGTCGCTCAGTCGTGTCAGACTCTTTGCTACCCCATGGACTATAGCCTATCAGGCTGCTCTGTCCATGGGATTTTCCAGGCAAGAGTACTGGAGTGGGGTGCCATTAGAGCAAGAGACTGATCTAGGAGGCGTCCAGGTACATTGTTTCTCGCTCTAGCTTTTGGGAAGAGTATCTTTCTTTCCTAGTTATTGGAAAGGAGTCTTTATCATTTTGGCCCATTTCTTTCCATAATTCCAAGATGAGAGAAGAACGTCCAAGGTAAAAACCTCAAAAGAATTGATAGTGAACCTCTTCCAATCTTCATTTGTGACTTAACACTCGTTTGTTGCTTATTTTAGAGCCTGTTTGAATAGATTTTCCCCTGCTCCTGATCCCTGATGGAGAGGGTGACTTTGCCCAGGGCAGTCTTGCCGTCCTGATATTCATAGTGCCCCCTAAATTAATTCATTATTTAATTAAATAGCATCCCCCCCTTTCACACTCAAAAGGGTCCTTGTTTGGAATATACATTAGTCAACTTAGTGATTGAAAAGGACAAAATCCACACTATGGAATGTGAAATGGTAGCGTTTACAAGACACAGTACTAATTAATCAGAACACTAAGAATCCCATCATAAATTTCTACTATTCAGACTTCATTTTCTTCATTTGTTGATCATTTTATTCCTTCTACTAAAAGTTCTAAATACTGATCATGTGCCAAGTGTTTTTATAGGGTAAGGGCATTAGCGAGGTTCAGCAAAAGAATGAGACAGGCACTTTACAGGAACAGATCACCTTTAATGAGGTGAGAAGGGGCAGCAGTTGGATTAGTGAGCTGCTGCCCTAACCCAAGAAAAAAGTATACATAGGCATATGTGTGGAAATCTGCTCTTAAGGGGGCCTGTTCTTCTCCAAGGTTGTTCGGAGTAGTTATTTCTTAAGGGGCTGGGGCAAAGAATACTGGAGATCGGCCAGAGGCTGGACCAGCTGGGAGCTGGGAGTAATCAACTTTAATGTCCGGTTCTTTTTTTTTTTTTCCCTTTGGGTAAGAGAGTGCTTTGTTTTGCATAGAATGGTGGGGAGGACCTGGAGGGGTGTTTTAACTCCAGGCTATTTTGAGCCCTGTAACTTTGCTTCAGTTTTCTCAGGTACTGGTGGCTTCCTGTGATTACCCAGATATTCAACCATTAACTGAAACATGTCATGTAAATGGGCATTAAAGATGAAAATGTAGACGTATAAATTCTACCAAAATAGAAAAAAAAAAAAATCCCATACAGGATGAGTTAGTCATTCTCAGAAGATGAGGGCAAAACTAGATGTTTTCATTAGGGCTTTTCCAGCTTTGTGATTCCATGCTTAGCATTTTATTTTCCGAAATACCACCTGCCTGGGGCTGTTGCACAATTAGAATGCTTTCATGCGTTTTCTGTCAAACAGGAAGGCATATTCTATTCAGGGTAAACAATATTTGAACCCCAGAGAAGTGAATTTTGCTCTAAACTTTGAATCTAGGTCTAAATGAAAATAAAAATCCACTGTTTTACAGCTACTTTCCAATTTTACTATCTCTGTTGTTGAAAACTGACATCTTAAATTTTCAAAAAGATATCTGCAGTCTCCCTTTACTGCTTAAGCTAAAATATGAATACATATTCTGTATCTAAATAGAGGATATATCGTCCACTTTTTTTCATGAAATGCTGTCATCCCAAAGTGGTCTCATATTGCATTTGAAATTTGCAAAAACAGTTAGAATTCAAGAACAGCACATTTTTCAAACCTGGAGGGAATTCACTGGGTAAAACAGGAGTAGTTCTGCAGCCTTTCTGGCCTTGGTTCTCTGGCCAAAAAGAGGCTGGGGGTGGAGAGGAGGGGAAAAAACAGAAATTCAAATCTAAGAACAATCCTAGCACATCCCCAAATAGAAGAGAAATTATACTAGATGCCATACCTTCCAAATAACTGCAAAGAAAATGATCATTTCCTACCGTGTGCATAAACCATTAATCATCGTATTGACCTTGTAACAAGAAAATGCAAAGCCTGGAGAAAACCTCACCATATAACAGACTTTATATATTGCAGGATGTCAGGCTCATTTAATATATTTCAGTTTCCCATACATTTACTTGGAAAAGAAAAATGTCTATATAAACCTTCTCAGATGGGATCATTTTCTGCCTTGTGCAAATGTTTATAAATCTTCCCCTCATCACTTCAGAGAGAGGAGAGCCAGTGTGGAAACTACTCTGGTGGATGGTTAAGCACATAGTTGTCAGAATCAGAGTAATGTGGGCTCCAATCCCAGCTTTGCCACTTGTTACAAGTGTAACCCTAGGCAGGTAGCATAACCTCTCTGGGTGGGCCTCAGTTTTCTCGCCTATAAAATGTCAGTGTTAACATTTCACAAGCATACCACAAGGGATCAATGACATAATAGATGAGAAAAAAAACGACCACAACAAGTAGAGAGCACCCCCTAAAATAGTGCTGTGTCATCAATCAGATTTTGTAATAAGATTGTAGAGGCCCTGTCAAGCCCTATTGTATCAAAAGCATATCCCAATATGTTTTCGATCCATGCTTCCTCACTATCTTCTTCTGGTAGCTCAGTTGGTAAAGAATCTGCCTGCAGTGAAGGAGACCTGGGTTCGATCCCTGGATCAGGAAATAGCAGACTACTCCAGTGTCCTTGCCTGGAAAATCCCATGGACAGAGAAATCTAATGGGCTGCAGTCCATGGGGTCGCAAAGAACCGGGCACAACTGAGCAACTAACACACATTTTCCTCACTACAGACCTGTTCTGCTGAATCACTTGTCTTTCTGTGACGATGTCCTTTCAATTATGAAAGCATAGAGGCACAGCTTTGGGTGTCAAGATCAAATTCATTTAAAGCACGAACAAAGCCAGGTTCTCTGACTTCCCTGGGCTAAGTGAGATTTCAGCAACACCTCCTGAGGTCCTTTGTGGCCCTGCCAGCTGTGGAGGGAGGGGAGCAGTGCATAGATGGTAGAGGTCTATTTCTGTTCTCAGTTCTCCAACTCAGGATGGTCACTACAGCAAGAAACATTTAAGGAATGCCTACTTTACAATGTTGTAGCCACTTGTTCCGGAAACAAACTCACTCAGAAGGACAATGCAGATAGTGGAGTGCAGTTTATTACACCGGCAGGCCCAAGGCAGAGTCTCCTCTTAGCCAAGGACCCCGGCCAGCATTTGTGAAAATCTTTTATACCCCGTGTGTACGTGTCCGAACCCACCACTCCAAATTCCTTGAGACTTACATAAACCAAGGAAAATACAATCCCAATAACCCCATCATTCACGTGCTATGTGCTCATGTGCTCAAACAGTCAAACAATTAGCCAATAATCAATAAACCTGAGGTTACACTCCGATAGATATAGAAAAATTTATGGCCTGTCTGGAGGAAGGGGTGATTAGTATATGTTTTCTCTTAGGCGATGAGTAACCTAGATATGATCTTCAAGGTTCCCCTGTCTGGAGGGGGTCTTATCCTTCTGTTGTTGTTTTCATAGGCACTAAACACAGAATCCAGAGTCCATTGGAAAGGTGGCTGAGCATGATCAGCCTAAACAGGCCTAAGATGGAGTCCAGGCCCTATGAATTCCTTCTTCAACAGGAGAGGATAAGGTTACAGAACGTCCCATGCAAATGGTAGAATTCACCTTCTACCACTCAAATGTAGACTGTGGAATGCTTATGTCTTGGGTCAGATTCTCCAGATGCAGACCTTGAGATGAGAATTCCTATTCAAGAGTTTTATTGGGAAAGTGCTCCCAGAGAGACCAAAAGACAGTGGTGAAGCAGGAAAGAGAAAGGAATCCAAGAAGCAAAGTTGTAATTTTAGGAAGTGATCAGCTTCAGAATCATTCCACAGTGTAGCTTTGGAGCATAAATTATACCTAAAGTTTATTTCAACATGCTGCTGCTGCTGCTAAGTCACTTCAGTCGTGTCCGACTCTGTATGACCCCATAGACGGCAGCCCACCAGGCTCCCCCGTCCCTGGGATTCTCCAGGCAAGAACACTGGAGTGGGTTGCCATTTCCTTCTCCAGTGCATGAAAGAGAAAAGTGAAAGTGAAGTCGCTCAGTCTGTCCGACTGTTAGCGACCCCATGGACTGCAGCCCACGAGGCTACTCTGTCCACTGGATTTTCCAGGCAAGAGTACTGGGGTGGGGTGCCATTGCCTTCCCCGTATTTCAACATGAGGCAAGGGAACTGGACTTTTATACTCCCATCTATTGGCTATGGGTATCTCTAGGTGGATATAGATTCCAGGGTCTGTGTACAGGTTAGGCAACTTCAGTAGCCCAAAGAAACAGTGAAGAAGGTCACAGGTGCTAGTCATTAAGAGAAAAGCACACTGGGCTGAGTGTGGAGCACATCTGAGGATTTGGGCAGGGATCAGACAGTATCCGCCACCAACTCGTTCCCCACTTGACCTTGGAAGGTATTGGAGTACAGCAGAAATGAGAAACCCCAATTAGTACCTTTAGCCAGGAATCCAGTGGATAAAATGAAGACTTCATCATAGTTTTTAACCCATGTATATACCTCTTTGCTACTTCTATTTACAGCAAATACAGGGCTTTGGGCGCCTATACTGCAATCTCCTTTTCGTTGTTTGGTGTTTAATTGCTAAGTCATGTCCAACTCTTTTGCAACCTTACAGACTATAGCTCGCCAGGCTCCTCTGTCCATGGGATTTTCCTGACAAGAATACTGGACCGCCATTTCCTTCTCCAGGGGATCTTTGCAACACAGGGATTGAACTTGTGTTTCCTGTATTGCACACAGATTCTTTACCACTGAGCCACCAGGCAAGCCCAGATCTGAAAATCTGTAACACTCTTCAGGGGTCTCATTTGCATGTTTATATATCCGGCCAAATCAGACCCAAAGCTCCAACTGAGAAAGCATTTGCATCTTTTATTGAACTCTCTACTCTCATGGACATCATTTCCCATATTGGAACTGCATATTGATTTTTAAAATAGCTGCACAAAACTACTTAAAAATCAAAACAGCACGAGCAGTCCAGACACTGAGAGGCTGTGAAATGACTGCTTAAGGACCTGTCATCCAAACTGAAGTCACCTGAAAACAGATGGTACACAAATGGCAAAACTGTCTTTGTGTGCTTGTCATTTTTTAAAAAGGAGTTGTAAAGAGGTACAACTTAGTTCTGAGCTGTTCCCCTACTTTGGACAAGGGACAACTGCCACCAGGCACAGAAGGACTGGGTTCATCATTTTTCTTTCCCCAAATACACACACACATACAACCTCTTCTTCATCCCACTTGTGCCATCTATTAAACTCTAGAGCTCACTGAGAAGCTTGGCAACAGCCTACCCTAACAGGTCTGCCTCATAAGGCCTCTTCTCTCTGTGCTTCCCACGGACACTTCAGACAAGCAGGGGTTCTCAAGTGGATCTGAGTTTGTCTCCTAGATGACGTTTGGCGATGCCTGGTGACATTTGTGGTTGTCATAACTAGGGGGAGGGTACTACTGGCATCTAGTGGGCCAAGAATGCTGCTGAGCATGCCACAGTGCACAGGAAGCACTGCTTCTCCCCCTAACAAAGAATTTTCTAGCCCCAAATGTCAGTAGTGCTGAAGTTGTGAAAGCCCATGCTAATGGGTAAGTAAGGTTGGTATCTTGGTTTGGGTTCCTGCAAAAGCAGACCAGGAGATAAGGATTTGAGTATCACTGGCCTGAGTGATGGTCCCTGAAAGCACCAGTAAGTGAGAGGGTAAATGAGACAAAGAAAGGGAATAAAATCAATAGAGCATGTTAAAGAGCAAGTTACTCCTATGGGTAACTAGGACTCAGGCCTCCTGGGGAACTCTAGGAGACTCAAGGAGGCATACCTCAGAGGTGTTTCAAACAAGGACAAGGAAACCAAAATATTTATCTTGCAAATCCCATCTGTTATTAGCTGTAGACTGCTCCCAAGCATGCTAAGTTTCTCGCACTTCCAGCCTACCTTTCAAGAACCAAAAGAAAGCCCTCTCAAGGGGAGAATTTGGTGCTTGTTGCAGAATCCCATGGGCATGCATGGGAATGGTGAGTGCTGAGCATTGGGTAGGGCGCCAACAATACGTGCTAGAGTTAGTCTTCCAAGCAAACACTCACGGGGATATATCTTAAGTCGCTTTCTCTGAGGAAGATGCCCTAGTCAAAAAAGTAATTCTAATCATGACTATAGTAGATGTCCTAGAAGATAAGCAGTCATGATATATTTTAGTTCAAGAGACCTCATTAGGAGAGGCAACTGGAAAGATTCTTAGAAATTGTGTGTTCCAGTTCTGTACCAATACCTGGATCTCCTCTTAAGAATGTCTCTAACAAACGATCACCTAGTCTTTGCTTAAAGCCACCCAGGTTACCAGAAACACACTAGCTCATAAGGGATACGCATTCCATTTTCAGAGTGTGATGCGGAAAAACAGAGCTGCTTGAGAACCAAACAGGTTGGAGTTTGAATCTGACTCACTTTGTGCGTGAGTGAAGTCACTCAGTTGTGTCTGACTCTTTGCGACCCTGTGGACTGGAGCCCACCAGGCTTCTCCGTCCATGGGATTCTCCAGGCAAGAATACTGGAGTGGGTTGTCATTTCCTTCTCCAGGGGATCTTCCGGACCCAGGGATAGAACCCAGGTCTCCCACATTGCAGGCAGATGCTTTAACCTCTGAGCCACCAGGGCAAAAGTATTACTTAACCTCTCTAAATCNTCCGTCCATGGGATTCTCCAGGCAAGAATACTGGAGTGGGTTGTCATTTCCTTCTCCAGGGGATCTTCCGGACCCAGGGATAGAACCCAGGTCTCCCACATTGCAGGCAGATGCTTTAACCTCTGAGCCACCAGGGCAAAAGTATTACTTAACCTCTCTAAATCTTACTCTTTTTAACTGTAAAATACCACTAGTCATATTATCCTTAAGAATATTATTCTTAAGGATACTATAAAGATTAAATGGGATAATAATACAAGGAATTGAGCACAACTTCTGACATATAGTAGGTGCTAAATTAACATGAGCTGTCTTCACTGCTTTCCCTTCTCCATCCTCTCTAGTCTCATATGTCAGCTGCCTGCCTCACAATAGGCTTGATCTTTTCATTCTGGTTCTAGCTTCCAGAAGAATATAAAGTAAGTCCAGCCCACCTTCCCACTGATATACGATTTCCCTTCTCCATCAAAACAGGCCTGGCTGGCTTCCTTTACCATTGCTCTTACAATCTGACTCTGTGGGCCTCTGTTCTCTAGTCACTCTCCAGAAGGGAGTCCAGTTCCCCCAAGGAGATAATTTCAACTACCTCCTTACCTGGAACAACACATATCCTTTTAATTTTGATCCATGTGCATCAAAATGGGATCTGTATGGAATAGTGTTCTCTTTTAACCAAAAGAAAAAAGTCTGCCTATATGGGAAAAGAATTTTAAAAAGAGTGGATGTATGTATAACTGACTCGCTTTGCTGTACACCCAAAACTAATGTACATTGTAAATCAACTATACCATAATAAAGAAAATCTGTGCAGTCAAGAAAGGAAGGCATAAAATGATTTTTTCTTTCTTTACCATGCTCCATTTTAACTCTTGCAAATATTTCTTCCAGCCTGCACTTGCCCCTTAGCCTTCCATGATGAGAAGTGCTTTCTGTTCATTTTCAAGGGGAAAAATGTAATGTTTCATAGAAAGAAACAAGATTCACATTCTGAATAGAGGTGGCCTCCTATTTCAGAAGTGCTGGCAAGCCGGCCCTTGGTGGTTGCCAATAGTTGGGTTGGACTGACAGAGCTTGTGCTGGAAAGAACATCCAGCCTTGAAATCTGAAGTGGCAACTTTTGCAATGCCACTCTCCCTTTTCCTGCTTGAAGCCCCTGGATGTTCTTTCTGGTCATGCTACCATCTGGCTGGCAAAGAGAATTACCCAGCAAGAGATGTTGCTTTTCATTATCTGTAACATGATCTCATTTGTGTGTGTGTGCATGTGTGCATGTGTGTGTAGATGTAAAGACATATACCAAAATGTTAATGGTGGTCTGTATCTGCCTGTGACCAATTTGTTACAAATAACAAATGCTTGGAGAGGCTGTGGAGAAAAGGGAACCCTCTTATACTGTTGGTGGGAATGTAAGTTGGTACACCCACTATGGGGGTTCCTTAAAAAACTAAAGTTAGAATTACCTCCTGGTCCAGCAATCCCACTTCTGGGAATATACCCAGACAACATGTACCCCAATGTTCATCGCAGCACTGTTTATAATAGCCAGGTCATGGAAACAACCTAGAGGTCCCTCAGCAGATGAATGGATAAGAAAGCTGTGGTACATATACACAATGGAGTATTACTCAGCCATTAAAAAAGAATACATTTGAATCAGTTCTAATGAGGTGGATGAAACTGGAACCGATTATACACAGTGAAGTAAGCCAGAAAGAAAAACACCAATACAGTATACTAACACATATATATGGAATTTAGAAAGATGGTAATGAGGACCCTGTATGCAAGACAGCAAAAGAGACACAGATGTGTAGAGCGGACTTTTGGACTCTGAGGGAGAGGGAGAGGGAGAGGGAGAGGG
>SJYX01003271.1:552905-583811 GCA_006410675.1 Oreotragus oreotragus
GGGTGGGATGATTTGGGAGAATAGCATTGAAATATGTATACTGTCACGTAAGAAATGAATCGCCAGTCTATGTTCGATGCAGGATGTTTGGGGCTGGTGTATGGGGATGATCTGGAGGGATGATGTGGGGTGGGGGTGGGGGGTTCATGTTTGGGAGTTCATGTACACCCATGACGGATTCATGTCAATGTATGCCAAAACCAATACAGTACTGTAAGGTAAAATAAAGTAAAAAAAAAAAAAAAAATCAACTTTAGTCATACCAAAAAAAAAATAAATAAATAGAATTCAAAAAGACACAATGCAGTATGGATGCTGCTGCTGCTGCTAAGTCGCTTCAGTCGTGACCGACTCTGTGTAGCCACATAGACAACAGCCCACCAGGCTCCCCAGTCCCTGGGATTCTCCAGGCAAGAGTACTGGAGTGGGTGCCATTACTACTCAGTCATAAAAAGAATGAAATAATGCCATTTGCAGCAACGTGGATGCAACTAGAGATTATTATACTAAGTGAAATAAATCAGAAAGAGAAAGACAGATACCATATGAAGTCATTTATAGGTGGAATCTAAAATATGGCACAATTGAACCTATCTACAAAAACAGAAGGAGACTCAAAGACATAGAGCAGAGACTTGTGGTTGCTGGTGGGGGAGTGGGAGAGGGTAGACTGAGAGTTTGGGATTGGTAGATGTAAACTATTATATTTGAAATGGATAAACAAGGTCCTAATCCATAGCACAGGGAACTGTATCAAGTATCCTGTGATAAACCATAATGGAAAAAAATATAAAAAAGAATGCATATTGATAGGACCAAATTGCAGCCATAACAGGCTCCAAGGGGTAAGCTAGGCCTGAGTTTCAGTCTCTGGGAAAGCTGAGACGCTGGGAACTCTCACAGACAGTGTAGCTCAACCAATCAGAAAAAAAATCCCCGTAGCCCCCTGCCCTGCCAGACCTGAACCAATCTGGATAGGGATGCGAGGTTTAAAAGTCCCATGCATGCAAACGGTTTGGCCAATCAGCTATGCTGTTATGGGAACAAAGAACCGTCGGTATAAAAGTAGATGTGATTCAGAGCCCGGGGCTCTCGTCAAGACACTGGATGGGATGGGAGTCCTAGCTCGAGCTAGCAATAAACCCCTTTTTGCTTTTGCATTGCTGTGGATGTCTTATTCTCTCAGTTTTGGGGACTCAGACTTCGGGCATAACACATATATGTGTATAACTGAGTTACTTTGCTGTACAGTAGAAATTAACACAACACTGTAAATCAACCACACTTCAGTTAAAAACATTTTTTTACAGGTCTTCAAATAACCAGCTCTGGAGAGTGTATGGAGAAAATGGAACCCTCTTATACTGTTGGTGGAAATGTAAATTGGTGCAGCACTCTGAAAAACAGTATGGAGGTTCCTCAAAAAACTAGAGTTGCCATATGATCCAGCAACCCCACTCCTGGACATATACCCAGACAAAACCCTAATTCAAAAAGATAAATGCACCCCTATGTTCATTGCAGCACTATTTACAATAGCCAAGACCTGGAAACAATCTATATGTCCATTGACAGATGAATAGATGAAGATGTGGTATAAGCACAAACAATGGAATATTACTCAGCCATCAAAAGAGTAAAATCATGCCATTTGCAGCAACATGGATGGACCTAGAATTTAAAGTGTATACAGATCAATATATCTATGAAACAAAAAACAGACTCACAGATAGAGAGGACAGACTTGTGGTTGCCAAGGGGAAGGAGGGGTGAGCGAGGGAAGGATCGGGAGTTTGGGATTAGCAGAGGCAAACTACTATATACAGGATGAAAAACAACAAGGTCATACTGTATAGCACAGGGAACTATATTCAATATTCTGTGACAAAACAGAATGGAAAAGAATATGAAAAAGAACATAAACATGTATAACTGAATCACTTTGTTGTACATGAAAAATCAACACAACATTGTAAATCAACTATACTTGAATAAAATTTTTTAAAAATTAAAAAAATTACTTCCCCAAACTCAGGAATTAAAGACATGTTTCTATTTTCAAAGGAAAAAGGAAACTTTGTTCCCCCTCTTTCAAGTAGGTTAGGGTTAGGGTTAGTCCACAAAGCAATGAACAGGACTCACTGTCTTCTGAAGCCAGAGCTGGCTTGATGAATGGCACCCTCCTGCCTTGTAAGTATCAAGCTACTGTACATTGCATTTGAGAAATTAAAATTCAAGAAAAATGAAAAATGAAGGATGTCTCTTTCCATGTCACTTTTCCTACTCCCTTGGGACTTCACTGGCAGTCCTTTTACTCCTTACTAGCCACCTGTAACCTGTGGTTCAGTCTAGGGACTGAGAAGAAAAGAGAATCCCCTCCGGGACTGAGGTGACTTGTAGGGCAGGGTTGCTGCCTTATACTTCTTCCTTATTTCCTGTTGGGCCTGGCACTGTGATTGACACAAAGAGTCACAAGTTCTCACAGGTGATGAAAACTCAAAGGTCACTTGATCCCAGTGTTTATCCCCATTGTCAATGCTTGGTCATTACTTCATGAACAGATTAAATGTGACTATTGGAAGAGAAGAATTCAACCTGGGGCCAGAGACGAGGCTTGATCGCTCAGAGCTTTTGTGTAATAGTTTTATTAAAGTATAAAGGAGATAGAGAAAGCTTCTGACATAGGCATCAGAAGGAGGCAGAAAGAGTACCCCCCTGCTAGTCTTCAGCTGGATGTTACATAGTCACTCAGTTCAGTTCAGTTGCTCAGTCATGTCCGACTCTGCGACCCCATGAATTACAGCACGCCAGGCCTCCCTGTCCATTCTAGCAGTCTGTTAATGAAAGAAAGGAATGTCTTAAAACTCAGAATGGCACCAGGCCCCTCATCCAAAAGATGCATTTTGGGATAATCAAAAGATTCATCCTGGGCCATAAAATGATTAACTTGAATCTTGTAGAAGGCCAGATTACCATACAAATAGTTCCGTTTACATAGATTAGGGGAACAATATCTGAATATAACACGCTGGTTTGTCAAGTAGGTTCTGAGCCATTAGGCGGAACCGACTTAAATACAGAGTTTGGGGTAAATGCATAGTACATTAGCATAGCTTAAGACAAACATTTCCATAAGAAAAATGCATTGGTTAACTCAAGGTTTGAGAATAGTTAACTTCAGGCGAAACCAGGTGTCATTATGGCAACGCAGTATTTTAAGAGAAACCTCCTTTTAAATTTGTACAGAGAAGGAAAAAAAAACATTGCTACTTTGTTTCCTCCTGCCAGCTTAAGAGAGAGAAAAATGGCTGACACTTGCAGCCTATTTCCTCCAGTTGGAGACCCCTGGCCTTCCTGCCGGTTACCCTCTCACAGGTATTCAAAGACATGATTCAGCATTTTATATCTCTATGACTGGGGGAGCAGAAGAAGAGGCCACCAACCCACGATGGGACCAGCACCAACAACAGGTCCCATTTACAGCTTCGGGGGCTGGGCATGATTGCCTGTCTGGCATCCGTACAAAGCTCCCCTCCCACGTTACTCCTGCTTCCCTCCTTGGGGTACCTGGACATGGCTTCAGGCCAAGACACAGCACTATTCCCCAGTTCAAGATAAGGAAATATCTATCTGGGCCTGATGCTCTATATAAGCACCAGATGGCAATGATTAAAATTAAATTAAATTAATGTTTGACAGTCCATGAAGGGCATAAATTGCATGGTGTGCTGCTTGTCCAATCTGTCATCTTGTTTCCCTTGGCTCAGGTCAACAAACAACAGCCGAAAGCTCACTCTCTGGGTCAAACAGTGGCTTATTTTTCTGCTATGGAAATGGCTGCTCAGTTTATCAGGTTGAAGGCTCCTATGCTGCTCAAATCATAATTAAGATGCTTTCAAAGGGAGAGAATTGAATTCTATCTTCTTGCCACAATCTCCAGTAGCCATCACTCCAACACAGTATAACAGCAATTACTGGTTAGAATTTAGAAACTGGGAAATTGGAACCTGGCCTAGGAGCAAACCATTGCTAAAACCACAAAGCAATTTCCAGCTCTAATGACAGCCTTCTTCCTTCACATGGTTTCTACAGCATGTGGGCAGTGCTGATGTGTTATCAAGTTGCAAAAGGATCCATGGTGCTGCATTTTTAAGTCATCCATATGCCAAGTACTCCTTTCCAGAGAACTGGCAGATTTAGGCTTTTGCTCTTTCCTTCTGTGTTATTCGGAAATCAGCATTCCAATATTTACATTGTCCTTGGAGCTACTTATATCCGAAGTAACATTTCAACCTTGGTGCTTTTGCACAGCAACTTCGATGAAATGTGCAAAATGTTTAGCATATATTCTTTGGTGATGAAGATCCATTTTTCCAGGAGTTAAGCCAAACGGTAGGACAAGGAACTGAAGCACAAACAGGGTGATGTAAGCTGGGATGTGCCACCCAGATGGCATGTGTGTGTGTGCACGCGTGTGCTAGTCATATCCAACTCTTTGCGATCCCATGGACTGGGATTTGTAGCCCTGCCAGGCTCCTCCATCCATGGGATTCTCCAGGCAAGAATACTGTAGTGGGTTGCCATTTCCTCCTCCAGGATATCTTCCTGACTCAGGGAGTAAACCCATGTCTCCCACATCTCCTGCACTGCAAATGGATTCTTTACCACTGTGCCACCTGGGAAGCCCTTAAGGAATGAAACGCTTATTCCCTGGGCTGCTGGAAACGCAGCCGGGAGGCGGCCTTCAACTGTCAGCCCACTTTTGGGATCGCCTCTGCTGAAGACCACTGCCCTGCCCCAGATCTCCTCTCCTTCTGAAGATAGCCCACATCTCCCAACTCAGCACAGCTCTAAGGGGCAGGCTTTTCTCACCATTTTCTCTGCCTGGGCTTGTCTTCCAGATTACTACCTGACTCCTTCCCTGACACATCCAGCCCTCTGCTCAAATGTCACCTCGTCAGAAAGGCTTTTCCTGAGTTCTTTTCCTAAAGTAGCACACACTTGCCCTTTCCCCACAGCCTACCTCCACAGCTTCCTGTGCCCTGATCCTGCTTTCATTATTTTCATAATTCTTATCACTACCTGATATGATTTAGATATTTGTCTATCATTTAGTTGATTGAGTATCTCCCCACTAGAATATGAGCTCTGGGATAGCTGGAACATTAGGTGTCTTGTTCATAGCTTTATCTTCACTACCTAGAAAAATGCCTAGCACACATATATAGAGGTACTCAGTAAATATCTGTGAATAAATGAATGAGTGGATGATTAGTTGCCTAATATCTTAGCTACTTCCTAGTATTAGGCTGGTTAGGTCTCTCTCTCCATGTCCTGAGAATCCACATCTTGCCAGGGTAGCATAATAGTCAAGAACATGGGCTTTGGCGGGGAAGGCAATGGCACCCCACCCCAGTACTCTTGCCTGGAAAATCCAATGGACGGAGTAGCCTGGTGGGCTGCAGTCCATGGGGTCACTAACAGTCAGACAGACTGAGCGACTTCACTTTCACTTTTCTCTTTCATGCATTGGAGAAGGAAATGGCAACCCACTCCAGTATTCTTGCCTGGAGAATCCCGGGGACGGCGGAGCCTAGTGGGCTGCCGTCTATGGGGTCACACAGAGTTGGACACGACTGAAGTGACTTAGCAGCAGCAGCAGCAGCATGGGCTTTGGAGTTAGGCTGACTTATTCATTTAGTTCACACACAACCATATAGCTCTTAAGCAATGCAATTTCTTGGTATTGTATTGATATTAATGCATTTAATGCTTACAACAGCTGTAAGAGATAAGTGTTATTGTTCCCATTTTTAAAGATGATACTGAGCAACAGAGAGGTTAAGCAACTTGCCCCAGGTCACATGTCTAGGAGGAGCCAGAATTCGAACCCAGGCAGTCTGTCTCCAGAATTTCTCCCACTTACTAGCCATGTGATTTTCAGTAAGTTCCTCTCTGAATTTGTTTCTTTGTCAATAAAAATGGAAATGGAGATGATAATGCCTGCCATACAGAGCTGCAAGCTGGAAATGAGATGATGTGTATGTATCAAGTGCTTAGCAGGGTCCTTGATCCACATAGTTCAGTTCAGTTGCTCAGTTGTGTCCGATTCTTTGTAACCCCATGGACTGCAGCACACTAGGCCTCCCTGTCTATCGCCAACTCCCGGAGTTTACTCAAACTCATGTCCATTGAGTCAGTGATACCATCCAGCCATCTCATCCTCTGTCGTCCCCTTCTCCTCCTGCCTTCAATTTTCCCCAGCATCAGGGTCTTTTCAAATGAGTCAGTTATTCGCATCAGGTGGCCAAAGTATTGGAGTTTCAGCTTCAGCATCAGTCCTTCCAATGAATATTCAGGACTGATTTCCTTTAGGATGAACTGGTTGGATCTCCTTGCAGTCCAAGGGACTCTCAAGAGTTTTCTCAGTTCAAAAGCATCAATTCTTTGGCTTTATAAAGCCATTGTTACCATTTTGGTCCCAGTGCATAACCTTCCAAGTATTACCCCCACCTGACTTTTGTTTCTTTTCTTCTTTCCTTTTTAAAAAAAATCTTTTGGCTGCACCATGTGGCACGTGGGATCTTAGTTCCCTGACCAGGGATTGAACCCAAGTCCCCTGCATGGGAAGTACAGAGTCTTAACCACTGGACCACTGGGGAAGTCCCTGTTCCATTTTGGATGTCCTATATTGATGGCTTGACTCTATTCTACCCTGTGACAGATCTTGAGCCAGATCCACAACTAATCACTTGTGCTCCTCCCTGTCAAATCTCAACAGAAAACAATTCTTACAGGCAGAAGGAACCAACGGGGAAGGCAATGGCACCCCACCCCAGTACTCTTGCCTGGAAAATCCAATGGATGGAGTAGCCTGATGGGCTGCAGTCCATGGGGTCGCTAACAGTCGGACAGACTGAGCGACTTAACCTTCACTTTTCTCTTTCATGCATTGGAGAAGGAAATGGCAACTCACTCCAGTATTCTTGCCTGGAGAATCCCAGGGATCAGGGAGCCTGGTGAGATGTGTATAAGAGACAGATCCATAGCACAGTCATCAAAATTGAGAAATCAGTGCATTAACTACAGGCACGATTCAGATTTCACGGGTTTTATGAATATTATCCTTTTCTATTCCAGAAGCCAATTCAGGACACTACATTAAATTGAGTTANAGATGTGTATAAGAGACAGGGGTCACACAGAGTCGGACACGACTGAAGTGACTTAGCAGCAGCAGCAGCAGCAGCAGCAGCAGAAGGAACCAAATTCAGGCTGCATGACTTGTCTTTGACAACTAGCCTTGCAGTCCTTCTGGGTTGCCATTAACTTGGCAAATCACTCAGATAAGCCATAAGCCCAAATATGACCAGGTGTGGTGGCCACTTTCATGTACTACCCAGTTCTTCCTTCAATGAAGTCCTTGTTGTCCCAGCTGCTAGGAGTCCTGGGGGTGACAACCCTGAGCTCTCTGCCTCTTCAGGGACTGCCTCAGGTGCAGAGAGCCACAAGACCCAAAGGCAGTGTCCCTGATGACTTTCTGAGGTGGTTCCTATCCAGTGTTCAGTGCAGAAATATTCACTCCTAGCCATTTGAGCCTAGCTGAGGACAACTCTGAAGGACCATTCCAGCTCCCAAGTTGCTTGTGTGTCAGCCGAAGCTGTTGCTGGGCCCACATCACAGCTCGGCTTCTGCTCCCAAGTTGCTTGTGTGTCAGCCGAAGCTGTTGCTGGGCCCACATCACAGCTCGGCTTCTTCTTCTGCCCATTCTTTCCTCCTTCCCCTCCTTTCCCCAGGAGTTGATCTCAAGAGCACAGCGCAAGAAGTATCCTGCCTCCATGCTCTGTCTCAGAGTCAGCTTTCCTGAAAGCCCAGCGTACAGTACACCAGGTCTAGGCAGATTCACTCACACTCTGTGTCATGATCTCTGGAGTCCTCCAGAAACTATTAAACCCAAGACATAGAATGGCCTCCCAGAATTACAGCTCCCTGGATAACTTCCCAACTCATCCCCCATCATGTTTTACTTTTGCTCAGAGGCATGGCTAGAGAAGCTTGCCTGCTTACACAAGCATATAAATGAAGTCAGAAAAATGATCTTTCTTCCTGATGCCTACTAATCAATGTTCTGCCCACTGTACATTGCCTCAGCTCGGAGCTTTTGGTTCCTCAAGGAAGTGAGACAGATGATCACAGGATGCATACAACACTGGTCCTTTCCTTTGACCTATTGAGTCTAGGAGGATTTGTCAGCAAACAACAAGCTTGTGTGACTATACATCAGAAGCAAACAAAGAGTCAGTCATTAAGGGAATATAAACAACGAGGTGCTTCATCCATTTTGTAAAGCTGATATATTTATAAGCATGCCCTAGGGCAAAGGTCAGCCTCAATGATACCTCCTTTGGGAATAACAGATCCCAAAATATGTATTTATCATGACCATAAATGACATTTTGATCTGAGTTATCATTAAAATAGTTATACCTTTAATGGTCTGTAAAATCATAACATGCTTCCTTACATGTCAGATTTCCTAAACTACAATTGGATAAACCTTCCATCTGGTCTTGAAGAATAGAAAAAAATAACTTCCCTATATAAGTGTGCAGTACTGTGTGTCTGATAAGATAATGAAATCATAAATGGTGAAAATGCAGCAGAGTATAACTGCTTATTTTCTTAAGATTTTCTGTGGAAAGATACTTTATCTTATTAAGCAGATCTTCCTAATAAATCCTTTCCTCTTCCAGCATGCAGCCTAGTTCTTACAGAGGAATTAAAAGAACACTTGATAGTCTATTGGTGTCTCATATTAGTTTTTGCTGCATTATGGTCCTTTGGAAATATTGTTTCATTTTTGATATAAGAGTCTGTCGAGATATCCAAAATGAAGCTGGTATTGTTAGGCAGGCTTAGGTACTGATCAGTATTCTGTCCTTTCTGTGAAAAATGCTGTAATTGATGCTGATCTGAATCTGTATGGACAAATACAACTGTAAAAACAGATGCTTCTCTCCCAGGCCCACCCCAGCCATGTGTTTTGATTCCTGGTGCTGGGCACTTGGCAGAGATGGGCATTTTGTTAGCCTCCGAGACTCCTGGACTGCCTGAAGATTATTTTTAAAATGTTATGATTCACTGCCAATGATGCTAGCTGCTCCTACTGCCTTCTAGGATTCTGTGACTCCTATGGTTCATGCTCTGAGATTGTTTCTGCGCTCTAGATAGGTATAACCACTTCATTTCAGGTTCTCATAAAGCAGTTTCTGGGATCACTAGAACAGTGGATTGAAAGGGCATTTAAAAAACATCCAGTATAAAAAATATATATGGTTGTGAACATCGCTATAGGAAAAACTACTGAAGTTTAACATCTGCCCTTAGAAGCTTCAGATGTATTGAGGGAGACAAAATTACAACAGAGTGATGTTTGCCATCATTGAAACAGGTTGGGTTGTATGACCGCTCAGAATCTCAGAGTGCTTCACGAAGTTCCTTGTTAAGATGCAGTTCTCGCAGATCTACTGAATACAAACATAGGCATTGGTGCTGGAATCTGCATCTTTAACAAGCTCTCTAAGTGATTCTCATGCACACTAAATGTTGATAACCATGGCCCTAGAGGCTGATTATTTCAGCCTGGGCATGGTTCTTGCAACGCCCCAGGTAGTTAGTGGTCCTCTATGTTTTGGAAAGAAATCGGGCATTCAGCGATGATCACCACTGAAATGTATGATTAACATTATAATAATGATGCTGACACCCCCACCCAGAGTTCCTTTACCACTCTATCCCGTCCCCCAGTTCCTGACTCCATCTTCCCCAGAACCAAGATCGGCTCTATTTATTTTATATTTAGCAGCTGTGAGTGTTGGCTGCTAATGGCTTACAGCTGCACTCTTCTCTGGAGACTTGTTCTCTGCTGACAAAACCCACCACACTCAGAGATGCCTTGTTGCATTCAGTCATTCAGTCGTGTCTGACTCTTTGTGACACCTATGGACCGTAGCTTGCCAGGCTCTCTGTCCATGGGATTCTCCAGGCAAGAATACTGGAGTGGGTTGCCATGCCCTCCTCCAGGAGATCTTCCTGACCCAGGGATTGAACCAGAATGTCTTGAGTCTCCTGCATTGGCAGGTGGATTCTTTATCACTGAGTCATCAGTGAAGCCTCAGAGATGGCTAAGAGGTCATATACCCACCAACACAGCCAATGAGTTACTGGTATTAAGAAGCACAGGGCCAGCCCCTTTGCCTCAAGGGAGACAACTCTGGTGCCATCGTGCTCTTGAGCTCTCTATGGAATCAAGGCTGATGCTAGACCACTGCTGAAACCACTTCTTTGCTCAGCTTCTTCTCCAGCTTTTCCTGCTTCTTCCCCTTCCTTCCTTAAAGGTTTCTCCTGAGAACTCCTTCAGTAAGAAGCCATGGTCCTCTATGTTTTGGAAAGAAATCGGGCATTCAGCGATGATCACCACTGAAATGTATGATTAACATTATAATAATGATGCTGACACCCCCACCCAGAGTTCCTTTACCACTCTATCCCGTCCCCCAGCTCCTGACTCCATCTTCCCCAGAACCAAGATCGGCTCTATTTATTTTATATTTAGCAGCTGTGAGTGTTGGCTGCTAATGGCTTACAGCTGCACTCTTCTCTGGAGACTTGTTCTCTGCTGACAAAACCCACCACACTCAGAGATGCCTTGTTGCATTCAGTCATTCAGTTGTGTCTGACTCTTTGTGACACCTATGGACTGTAGCTTGCCAGGCTCTCTGTCCATGGGATTCTCCAGGCAAGAATACTGGAGTGGGTTGCCATGCCCTCCTCCAGGAGATCTTCCTGACCCAGGGATTGAACCAGAATGTCTTGAGTCTCCTGCATTGGCAGGTGGATTCTTTATCACTGAGTCATCAGTGAAGCCTCAGAGATGGCTAAGAGGTCATATACCCACCAACACAGCCAATGAGTTACTGGTATTAAGAAGCACAGGGCCAGCCCCTTTGCCTCAAGGGAGACAACTCTGGTGCCATCGTGCTCTTGAGCTCTCTATGGAATCAAGGCTGATGCTAGACCTCTGCTGAAACCACTCCTTTGCTCAGCTTCTTCTCCAGCTTTTCCTGCTTCTTCCCCTTCCTTCCTTAAAGGTTTCTCCTGAGAACACTCCTTCAGTAAGAAGCCTAGTCTCCTTATCTGCTTCTCCATTACCTAAGGCAATATTGCTATTCAGGAGTTGAGAGGATTTTCCAAAAAGAAAAAGTTGTAAAAATTACAAGAGAGATTCTACGAATAGAGAGACATATTTGTGGCAAGATATAAAAGAAATAGGAGGTTCTGGTTTCAAGTAAAATGGGGTAACTTTGCCCTGTCTGTCTCACTCAATGCAGCTGTAAAACCTGGACAGAATGCATAGGGCAGCTATTTGAGGACTCTGAAAAGTAAACTGCTTGCAGATTTGGAAAGAAGACATATCTGAATCCAAAGCACTACCAAACTGGTCCTGAGTTTATCATTTCTTTTTTCTCTGCTATCCCTGGCCTAAAATCAAGGCAAGCCCAAAGCTAGGAATGGATACTAGGCAGGGACAAAGAAAAGCCCTCTAGTTCTGTCTGGAAGGTCAGGAAAGAGATCTCCTGAGGCTCAGAGAGAAACAGAGAAAATCTCCCGAAGGAAACCATAATTCAAAAAGATACATGCACCTCAATGTTCATTGCAGCACTATTTACAATAGCCAGGACATAGAAACAATCTAGATGTCCACTGACAGAGGAATTGATAATGAATGTGGTACATGTATACAATGGAATATTACTCAGCCGTAAGAAAAAGAACAAAATAATGCCATTTGCAGCAACATGGATGGACTTACAGTTGATTATACTAAGTCAGAGAAAGACAAATATCATATGCTATCACTTATATGTGGAATCTAAAATATGGCAGAGATGAACTTATTTACAAAACAGAAACAGACTCACATTTTGAAAACAAACTATGCTTACCAAATGTGAAAGGGAGGGATAAATTAGGAGTTTGGGACTAACATATACACACTATTATAAGGAAATGGCAACCCACTCCAGTATTCTTGCCTGGAGAATCCCATGGACAGAGGAGCCTGGTAGGCTACAGTCCATGGGGTCACAAAGAGTCGGACACGACTGAGTGACTTCACTTCACTTCATATATAAAATAGATAATCAATAAAGACCTTTAGTATAGCACAGGGAACTCTGAATACTCTGTAATAATAACCTATATGAAAAAAGAATCTGAGAAAGAATAGATGTACGTATATGTGTAACTGACTCACTTTGCTGTATACCTGAAACTAACACAACACTGTAATCAACTATACTCTGGCATAGAATAAAAAGCAAGAATAGTTCTTTAGAAGAATAATTTTATACTTTTTATATATCACAGCACACAGAGAAAGTGATCATATTTGTAAGACATTTTGGGACATGAACAGGAGAGTGCTCCTGGCCAGAGGGGTTTTAGTTCCTCTGTGTTGCACTGAGCTAACCTGAAGGCCATGGGGAACCAATGTATTTCCACACCTGTAACTCACTTGTGGAAAGCTGCAATCAGAAGGATGAGAACAATTTTACCAGAAAATGTAAGTTCTTGTTATAGCAGTCACTGCGAGTTTCCCTTTGAGTTTCTATAATTTTCTGCTTAATTGTACTTAATCCCTTTTACTTTTTAACACTTCAAAAATGTAAAGTAAAAGCAAATATTATGTACAGGGATTTACTCACAAATAAATATCAGTACAGAGCTATGTATTTTAGCTTCCCATAGGAATGATAGAGAAATGATATGGATTTGGGACCCAGTTTCCAAAATTTTGGAAAGTTCAGACCCCTTATGACTTCAGTTTTCCCTTATATAATGGAGATAATATCACCTATGTGATATGGTTGTTGTAAATATTAAGATACCTTATGAAGATGGAAACTAGTGCATATAGGATGGATAAACAACAAGGTCCTTCTGTACAGCAGAGGGAACTATATTCAATATCCAATGATAAACTATAATGGAAAAGAATATGAAAAAGAATATATATGTATATAACTGAGTCACTTTGCTATACAGCAGAAATTAACATTATAAATCAACTATATTTCAATCAAATTAAAAAAGATACCTTATGATATGTGCTTAGCATAGTGCCTGGCCCATAGTGAGTACTCAATGAACATAGGTTGCTTCACCTTCATTTTCATTCCCTAGAGTTATTTTTGCTAAAGAAATTGAGAGTAAGGAGATATCATGTCAGCTTTGAAGTTCCAGGGAAGGCTTTATGGTGGGTATGTAATGATCTTGGCTTTGAGGGGAAGCCGAGATTTGACAGACAGTGAAAAAGAAGAAAGGCCTCCCAGGGCCTGGTAATAAGATGGGATGAAGATAATCTTTGAAGTCTCAGGCAACCAAAGGTAGGATTAATGAATAAAGAACACTGGATAAGGAGAGATACTGATTTGAAACCTAGCCTTAAGGAAACACAATGAAAACATCTTACTTGTGTTGGTGTGAGAGCCTACTTCAGGTTAGCCCACAGGTTAGCCCATGTGGTAAAGCAGGCAGAATTTTCCTTTAGTGGTTTTCCAACATGGCATTTCTGCTTCTCCTTCCCTTTCAGCATCACACCTTCCAAAGACTCCATTATACTACTTATGCTCACCTATTTGGGAAGAAAGTGGGTTACACAAGACCCAATTCATACTCAAGGGTTTTTGACCTAATGGGTTAATCCTCCTAGGTCATCATTAAAACAGAGTCTTGGATTGCCTTAGGATTAATCAAGAGAAAAGCTCTCCAGTGATTGAATTTCCAGCACTTCTCCTGAGTAGGGAAGATAGCTTTGATTACTGAGGCTACTCACTCAAATCATTCCACAAAGATAACATCCCACTCCATCTATGGGTGATAAGGACCCTAATTAATAGACCTGGGCATGCACAGTCTAGACATAATCATGCTTTAATGTCAACATTCTAAATGAAGCTCTGGAAGAATTTCTCTGAATCACCCCCTATGTGAGTATCAGGATTGAATAACAGGGAGAAGCACTGCAGGCATTCTGGGCCAAAGTAGCCCTTGGGTACAAAGAAATGGAGGCACAAGTAAGAGGAAAAAGGCCAAGACTCAAAGTAACAGTATTAAATCCAAGCTATGGCTCAGACGGTAAAGTGTCTGTCTGCAGTGCGGGAGACCTGGGTTTGATCCCTGGGTTGGGAAGATCCCCTAGAGAAGGAAATGGTAGCCCACTCCAGTACTCTTGCCTGGAAAATCTCATGGATGGAGGAGCCTGATAGTCTACAGTCCATGGGGTCACAAAGAGTTGGACACGACTGAGTGACTTCACTTCTATAAGAGTGTGAGAGTCAGACCATCAAGAAAGCTGACTGCCAAAGAATTGGTGCTTTCAAACTGTGGTGCTGGAGAAGACTCTTGAGAGTCCTTTGGACTGCAGGGAGATCAAATCAGTCAATCCTAAAGGAAATCAACCCTGAATATTCATTGGAAGGACTGATGCTGAAGCTCCAATACTTTGGCCACCTGATGTGAAGAACTGACTCATTGGAAAAGACCCTGATGCTGGGAAAGATTGAGGGCAGGAGGAGAAGGGGGTAGCAGAGGATGAGATGCTAGATAGCATCACTGACTCAATGGACATGAGTTTGAGCACGCTCTGGGAAATAGTGGAGGACAGAGGATGCTGGCGTGCTACAGTCCACTGCTGCTGCTAAGTCACTTCAGTCGTGTCCGACTCTGTGTGACCCCATAGACGGCAGCCCACCAGGCTCCCCCATCCCTGGGATTCTCCAGGCAAGAATACTGGAGTGGGTTGTCATTTCCTTCTCCAATGCATGAAAGAGAAAAGTGAAAGTGAAGTCGCTCAGTCTGTCCGACTGTTAGCGACCCCATGGACTGCAGGCCACCAGGCTACTCCGTCCACATAAGTCAAACTCGACTTAGCGACTGAATATCAACAATTGAATCCAAAGGGCTGGATGCATGATTGCCAGTTATCCTCCAAGTTTTGGGAGTTAGAGGAGGTGGGGTGCAAAAATGGGAACTGGTTAGGAACAAATGTTAAGTCCAAGGGGATTACGGTGACCAGTCCATCCATAATATCCATGGCTCATGTTTCTTATTCAATAGCTGCTAGCTGTGGATGAGCTTAAAAGGTTAAAAGCATAATGAGTATAGAGGATGCAGCAATGGACTTGTGATGCTATGGGACAATTTTAAAATAAATATTAGAGAAGAATTAGTAGCTATTAAAATACAGAAGCTAGGAAGCTATTAGAATACAGAAGTTATGGCACATGCATCCAGAGAAGGTAGTAAAATCACTACTTAAAGACTCATTAGATGCCCATTTATTTTTAAGACAGGATTTAAGAAAAATAATGAGATCTATCTTCTGGTTGTGCTGAGATATGAGCTAAATGACCCACAAGAGGTTTCTTCAAACCCAAGAGATTCTGTTTAAACGTTAGAATCCATCTGCCGGAATGGAAATTAAATCCGATAAGCATTCTCCTCGGAAAAACATTGCTTTATAAGAGCAGTGCTCTATTTGCTCTTCTCTTTCTTTCTTTTCATCCCTTCCAAATTAAAAACTGGCTCAAACCTATCTCAAAAGTAATTTTCTTGACATTAACCCCAAAGAACAGGATTCATAGCTTAATATACCAAGAATGGCAAATAGACTTCATCCTGATAGAGGTTTCCTGAACTTTGTGTTGGGAAATATTCTGAAGCTGCATTCAGAGGGCTACATCTGATTAGCAATGGCTGCCCCATTCAGGAAGCAGGGATTAGAGCATGCTTTCCAAGTGTTTGCTACTCCTGCTTTATAACAACCCAAGCAATATTTATAATTAAAAGCAATAAAAAGGCAATATTTTAATATTCAAGGCATATACAATCTCACAGGTGTCAGTGAGATTTAGTGCATGATATTAATATAATGGACCCCTTCCAAGAATATGGAAATAAGGGGCTAGTTATTGTTCAAAAGAAAAAGACCTGGCAGAAGAAAGAAAGACCTAATACTGGTGCATTAAGAATAGGTAGGTAGTTTGCTTTTTTCAGATCCACTGGCCTAAGGTTCGAACCCTAAGGAAAATATTTAGGTGTGATTTAAAGGAGAGAGGAAACAGAATTGATATTGTTATGACCATAATGAACACATAGGTAATATTCTTCTAGTATTGATTACAAAACCAATTTTATAAGCAAAGAGATGAACTGCAAATATCATTCACTTCCAGAGCCACCTTGTTAACCAGAACTATACTGCCTAAATTGTTGCTGCAACTCTGATCCCCTCTCCATGCTTAATAATTTTTATTTCTTTTGATAGCCAACCCTACTCAGCTGCCTAATAGCTTTTAGGGTCCAGCAGGTAAATCTTTCTGGTAAAATCACTTTTGGTTTCCTGAAGAGTTCTTTCAAGAGATTCAACCCAGAATTTCACAACCCTGGAGTCAATCCCCACTGTACCATCTTAAATTGTGGCAATCTGTCATGTGGTCTGGTAGCTGGGGTAACATGGAAGATCCCAGCATAGTACATACATTCCTCCAGCCTTCTATCAGCTTTACCTGAAGTGAGTCAAGGGATACATGTGTGGTAGTTGGGGGTGTTGGAACAGGGGGACTTGAGGGGATATTGCCTGATATATTGTTGGAACTCAAAGATTTATCAAATTAATACTTGAATGAATGAGTGGAATTTGGGGGAAAAGTGTCTTCTGGCTTTGGAAAAATAAATATAGCAAGCCAGAAACATAGAAGCAGGCCACTGTATTTAAGACCAGTGTTTTCTTATCCTGCCATCACCAAACATTCTCTTCCTAATAAAGGAAAACTAGGAGAGCTTTGCACTGAAGGCTTGTCTGTCAGTGGGAGAATCCCAAGACAGGAGGTCAACCTTCCAATGAGCAGGGGGAGGTTTATGCGGGCATGATGAAATCTGGCAGCACTTAATCTTCGAGTTCTCTAGAAATAAAAGGGTCATGCACAGGATCATTAAAGTGTACAGTTTGTTCTAATTTCAAATCTGGGCATGGATAAATAGACTTTTCCCTCTTTAACAATACACTGGCATGCTGGGAGATAAACAACATCTAAAATTCTGCACCCTTTAACAACTCTATTGGAGGAAACAATTGTGCTTAGTTTTAGTAAGCAGAGATGAACTTGAAATAGTTTCTCAATAAAAACTTGATTTTTTTTCCAATTTCAATCTTTTCTGAATGGTTTATTTTGAATTTTAAGCCGTGCTGCTATTGTCACTTTTAAAGAGAGAGAGTTTGGTGATGTTTGACCATCTAAAAAAATTAGTGCATAAGGCTATAAGTTAGTGCATAAAGTTGTATAAAATTGGTATGTTTAGGCTTCATTTTATATATAAATATACATATTTATATATTTATTAAGTAATTAAGTGAAAGTCACTCAGTTGTGTCCAACTCTTTGCGACCCCATGGACTATACAGTCCATGGAATTCTCCAGGCCAGAATACTGGAGTGGGTAACCTTTCCCTTCTCCAGGGGATCTTTCCAACCCAGGAATCGAACCCAGGTCTCCCACATCGCAAGTGGATTCTTTACTAGCTGAGCCACAAGGGAAGCCCATAATATTTATTACATTATATATATCTATAGCACCTTTGCAGAGGATATACAGGACAATCTTGGTAAAATTGGTGCCTAGAATCCAAGTTTTACCTTGGCAAGAGCGACGCCTTACAACAACTTGGACAATGCTTCTACCTTTTATGTTTCACCAGTTTCAGTCATTTACAAGCAAAATATTAATTATGGAGTTAAATATATAATCTCCATTTAAGTTTTCATACCATTCTAACTGAAATAACTAGCTACTTGGTGGGGATATCTAGACGAAAAATGCATCCTCAGCTCCAACTTACCCATTAACATGAATTGTTGCCAATTGAGAAAACCACTTCATGCCCCCAGCTCTGTTCCACAAAGGCAACATATTTTGAACCTAATGCTCTCCTATATAACTTAGATTATATAGACTGCTAAATTCAATCCATTGGAACATAGGTAGAAACATTTGATTTATTCTGCACTATTGGGCTCAAAACGGAACTGAGTTTTCTCATGAATATAGAAAACTAGCAATTGGTAAAATTAGGGAAACTATGTACTTATGTCATTTGGAGTTAAGGATGAACTAGCACAGGATTCAGAATACTTGAATGTTCTGCAGGGCAGGCTATAGGTGCTGGGAAATGAAAGTCTTCCAGGATCAGCCCCCATGCACTGACAGTGGGACTTGGTGGATAAGGATGCCAGCTCTCAAGCCTCTGAGGTATCTGCTTTCTACATCATGGGTAGCAAACCACTTCTGTAAAGGGCCAGAGAGTAAACATTTTAAACTTTGCCACCACGTGATTTCTACTGCAACTATTTCTAAACATTTCTATTTATGCATTTCTGTTTGTTTTTGGCTGTGCTGTGTCTTAGCTGCTGCGTGGGCTTTCCTCTAGTTGCAGAGAGCGGGGGGCTACTCTCTAGTTGCGGTGTGCAGGCTTCTTGTTGCAGCTTCTCTTGCTGTGGACCACGGGCCCTAGCGTGCGCAGGCTTCAGCAGTGTGGCTCCTGGGCTCTAGAGCACAGGCTCCACAGTTGTGGTGCATGGGCTTAGTTGTCCCATGGCATGTGGGACCTTCCGGATCAGGGATCGAACCCGGGTCTCCTGCTTTGGCAGGCAGATTCTTTACCACTGAGTCCCCAGGGAGGCCCCCTCTATGGCAGCTATTCAGCTCTGCTCTTGTAGAGTGAAAACAGTCATAAACAATTCGTAAATGAATGAGCATGGCTATGTTCCACTAAAACTTTATTTATGGACACAGAAATCTGAATTTCACATGATTTTATATGTCTTCTTTTGATGCTTGTGACCATTAAAACATGTAAAAAGCCATTCGGAGCTCATGGGCTGTATAAAACCAGGCTGGATTTGGCTCATGGGTTATAGAGTGCTAATCCCTGGTTCTATAGTTGTTGCAGTTTCCGTTGGGGATTCCATAGCGACATCTTTCTGGGAAATTCACCCTTTATTGCTTTCCTTATCTTCCCTGTCTCACTTCCCCATTCACTTAACAGTCTTCCCAGGAATCATCTCCAAATGAGCTACTTGCATTTGGATACTTGTCTTCAGGTTTGCTTCTGGGGGAAGCAAAACTAAGACAACCAGCTTGGCCAATTAATCACTGACTTGAACACTCATTGCTTTGACATCATGAAGATCCTGCAGAAAGACCCCTGGGATCCTAAGAGTAGAGTCAACAAAAGGCTCATTTCATTATATTCTCACACTGACAGTGCAGTGGGTTAAATGTGTAAACTTTACCATTCCAGTCTTCTGACTTGCACCCGAGGTAAAACCAAGAGCGGTAACACCTGCAGTGAGCCCAAGGCAGCCATTATGTCTCAGATCCATTGCTCTCAAACCCTCGTGTATCTACGAGGACATCAAGATGCTTTACAGCAGTGTGTGCCAGTGAATCAGAGTCAACTGAGCCATGTAACAGTGCACAGGAACCCAGAGGCACGGAGGGTGGGGGGTGATGATAACCACTGAGCAATCTCTGTAGCCATGTGTATTTGTGAAATGGGTTTTCTTCCCAATGCTCCTTGACAATAACCAAAGGACTGCCTGATTTCTAGATCAAGAACAGTAGGTGGGTAGACGGGGCGTTCGTTTTTTGGTCCCATCTTGCTCATTTTATGTAGTAATTTCTTTCTTGGAAAATTGAAAAAGCTTTCCTCACTCTGTTCCAAGCTGTCCCAGGTGGCTGTACCCTCTCAACCTGGCAGGTGCCTGTATACAGGCAGTGAGGCTGTGAACTAAGTACAGCAATTTCTGATCTTCAGACACAAATGATGCAAAGTAGATTCTTTATTAATGACCAGCTTTTCTAATAGAAGGCTGGGCCCTGACTTGTGGGCTACAAAGAAATTGTGTTTCCCTGTCTGGCTCCAACGTGCTAGAATCTTATGCACTGTCTCAAAATTGATTAATAGACCGAGGGTTCTCCTAGCCCTACTTGGTATGCAACATGCAATAAAAACATAACTATAAACTTTAAAGGGAAAAAAAAGCTGACATTCTAGAACTAGCTCTGGGATGTTTATAAGTTCTAACAAAATCCTTCAAAAATGTGTTTTAATTGGGTTCCTATTAGCAAGTCTGATCCACTGGGACTCCTTAATTACTAAGGTAAGTCTTAACTTGCGTTTATCATTATTTTCTCTCTTTCAGTCCAAAATAAAAAGGAAGACGTTTTCTTTATTAACATGTGAATTTTAAATTGAACTTGAGTCCAGCAAAGTAAGCTATCACTGTTTTTTTCTGACCTAACCCTCTGGAGGGCTTCATTTTAAAATTCAAATACAGGGAGATTATTTATCACTGTGGTTTTTGCACTAACATAATTGCCCCTTGAAGAACACAAATTGGCAGACTTGCAAAAGAGGAAGTGATTTTTATTTATTTATTTATTTAGTACAGGAATTAAGTTCTGCAAACAAATACCTCTGGCTACTGGGGCTTAAAACATGCTGTATGGTGTTAAAATAAAAAAGCAACATGAAGCCAGTAAATGCCTATGGTCACAGGGTGTGGGACTTGTTACCATACTAATAATAACCAGGTGTCAGGGAGTAGCAAACCAATGCCCAGATCTATAAGCCAGCTGAAATTTCTACCCTAGGCTCCACATTCCTGCTTGAAAAAAACATCATCTTAAAAAAATCGTATCACACATTTTATTTGTATATTGAGAAATACTAAAATTAAATTAAAAGGACTCAAGTAGTTATTCAGATATTTGAATATATCCAGACTTAGAAATATCCAAGGAGAATTAGCAACATTTTTCTGATATTCCTTACCTTGTAAACATGTCCCTGTTGCTGCTGCTGCTAAGTCGCTTCAGTCGTGTCCGACTCTGTGGGACTCCACAGACAGCAGCCCATCAGGCACCACGGTCCCTGGGATTCTCCAGGCAAGAACACTGGAGTGGGTTGCCATTTCCTTCTCCAACGCATGAAAGTGAAAAGTGAAAGTGAAGTCGCGCAGTCGTGTATGACTCTTCGCGACCCCATGGACTGCAGCCTACCAGGCTCCTCCGTCCATGGGATTTTCCAGGCAAGAGTACTGGAGTGGGGGGCCATTGCCTTCTTCAAACATATCCCTAGAGGCTGCCTTTACAGTAAATTAATGAATCAAATTAAAGAAGCACAGATATTCGAGGCATTATAATTTTAAATGGTTGTAGTAGCTGGATTTGAATAATTAAAGATTTCCCATCAGAAACCTTTCCTAAAAGATTTCAACAAAAGTGAATCAATGTATCTAAAAACACAGCATCACACGTTCCTGAAGGGACACAGGAAGGCCTGTGTTTCTGTGATGTAAGATGCAGCTAGGGTAGAGTAAAGGGAGAACTGGCATCTCTCTGTCCATCACAGCCTTTCCATCCATATGCTGCAGGCTAAGCAGGAGGAGAGAGAGGAGCTATTTCTTACCATCCACCAGCTTCCCACCTCTGGCCTTTTTTCATCAATTTGCATAACTGGGAACAGCAGGTATATTTCAGAAGCATATGGACCACTGCCCCACTTCCCCATTGCACACATACCTTCACCTAGGTCTCCCTCCAGGCACATTCTATCATGTACACTGCCATCTGCTTTTTACTGCTGAAAAGTTCACAACTAGATATCTATTCCTCGGACATAAGGCCGTGTTTCTTAGCAATATGCATGTAATCCTGGGATGTATCACACCTTAACCCCTTAGTTTTGGAATTTAAACAAACCCATGATGTTCCTTGAAATAATCACAAAATTAAAATGAGTAAGGTCTATTAATTGCTTACATGTTACTGAATATACACATGGGGAGGATTAGGCAAAGAAGGAGACAAAAAGGGGAGATTGTGTGATCTCCATCATGATCAGGTAAATGGAAATGAAAACTGCCATTGATCTATTCAACCCAACCTCTCACTGACATAAGAAAGAAGATTCTACATAGGTGTTCACTTTTTATACTTTCTAAGGTGTATTCTCTTCTGTGGATGAAATACATAATAAATATACATTAAAAAATAAAATTCTGCTCAAATCCCCTGCTTGGAAGCTAGAAATGAAATTCATTGGAAAAACTCTTCGTGATTTGATTTTATCCGTTTGGCCAATAGAGATATTGTTATATGGCATTTCTCCAACTCCCCAAGCTTATTTATATCACTGAGCTATCCTCATAACATCTGTGCTCTTAGGAGAGTAGGAATATACTTCCCTGAATACATTTCTGTATAGCTGGGAGAAGCAGCAGTAAAAATATGGAAACCTCATAAACAGTTGGTGAGAGCATAAGTTGGAGGAGAAATTTGACCATTTCATCAAACCATCATGGGATATAATTTAATGTAGTGGTATATTTTCCAGAAAGTTATCGTATAGAAATACCCTAACAAACAAGTGAACCAAGGTGTAAAATATATGTGAGAATAAGAAATATTCATTGTAACATTGTTAATGGGGCAAAGGCTGGAAACATCCTAACTGTTTGCTAGTCGGTTAAATAAACTATGGTTTATTCACACAATGGAATATTATGCAGCTAATAAAAAGTTAAGTTTATATGTACTGATACAGAAAGGTACCCAAAATATTTTAAAAGTAAACTGTACACACACACACACACACACACACACACTCTTTGGCTACATGATGTGAAGAGCTGACTCATTGGAAAAGACCATGATGCTGGGAAAGCTTGAAGGCAAAGGAAGAAGGGAGTGGCAAAGGATAAGATGGTTAGATAGCATCACTGACTCAATGGACATGAATTTGAGCAAACTCTGGGAAATAGTGGAGCAAAGAGTAGCCTGATGTGCTGCAGTCCATGGGGTCACAAAAGGTCAGACACGACTTAGCAACTGAACAACAACATATATATATATACACACACACTATAATTATATGTATGTATTATATATGTACATATATATTTTTTAACAAGGAGAAATGGACAGACAGCTATTCATGTGATTACTTGTGAGGAGAAGGATGTTGGCAGGAGAAAATTTTACTTTACTTTTCATAGTCTTCTGAACTGTTTGAATTTCCTTTTTGAAAGTGCCCATTCATTACTTCTCTAAAACAATTACAACAAAATAGTGAAAATTAAAAAGGAGGAAAAAGATGAAGTGAATTGTCCTTCTGGAAGCCTATCTCGGTGTCCTTCGAGCCTACATTCTCTATGTGACAGTGGCCATACTGAGTTAGAAGAGGCCAGAATTTATTTGCCATATGTAGCCTGAGTGTCAGTGTTTCTACATAGGTTATAGATTTGTTACCATGAAAGAATACCTATCCTGTTTGAATCAATGTAAATTGCTCAAAGCACTGCTTGGGAGTGACACGTTTCATAAACTCATCACTCCCACTTGACATTCCTATCATGGGTACAGAGGGGAGAGGCCTCTAAATTTAGTCCTTTGAATCGTCAAGAGCTGCTTAGAATAGGTTTGATGAATAAGTTGGTGTTCATTGCTCCATGTCTCAGAAATGTATAGTTTTTGACTCTGTCTTCCACTCCAGCTTGCCTTTCCAGGCAGAAGAGTAAGAAATCTTTTCATTTGCCTTCAAATAGACCTTCTGTTTTTCTGGTCATTTTAGCTGCTGTTTTCTGGGCACTTTCTAGCTCCAGTATGATTTTTTTTGAGAGGTTTCAGAATCAGAATCACAAATGGTTTACTCAGCAGGGTTGTTCAGGGATCTTTTCCAGTGTTCACTGTGTTGTTCCCAATGCTAGGCCAGCCTTCTGGAACAAGCTATCCAACTCCTTTTAGCCATTCTTCTCCCCCTGCAAGACCCCAGACCTCTAAGATGAAAATGGAAAACATTCAGATGTTTCTAAATCATAGAATTCCGGAATAGAACTCAAAGCATCATTAGCTATAGTCTTGGCCACACCGCCCATTTCATAAATGGGGGAAACTGAGGGTCAGAGGACCCTACCTGAAATCTCCCAGTGTCGACGTCAGCCCCCTCTCCATTCCATCTGTGTGCATGAGAGATATTTGAAAGATTTCATAGCTGTACATACTTCAGGCGCCAGACTGAAAGCCCACCCAAGTGTTGGCATTGAGTCCTGAAGATATCCTACTGTGGTGGGTGATAACCTTTTATTTGCTACATCAACGAATGGTGTTTGGGGTTCTGGAAGGGGCGGACAAAGGTGACGGGGGTGGCAGGTAGGGGGAGCTTGTGGAGCTCAGAACAGCATTTCTTCACTAACCAATATGGAAGTTTTTAAATATGTTAACAACTGGGCCAGTCATCCAAGCGTGTCCCACTTGTGTAGCACTTGCATTTACACAGTTCTTTGGTCTAATTTAGATAAAACGAAGGTATAGTTCTTTTCTTTATTGGAATCCTCTGATGTGTGAAGACTCACGAGTCTCTGGCCAAGTGATATGCTTTAAATCTTTTAAAGTTTAGGCATCATGAAATGACTTCCAGGTATACTCATAATTAACCAAATTCTAGGGGTCTCACCTCCAGTGCCATTACAGTACTTTTAATATCAGTCATAAAAATGAAATATTTAAATTGCAAAATAGATATATCAACACAGAAATGTGAGCTCTCTAAAAATGCACGTATCGACACAGAAATGTGAGCTCTGTAAAAATGCATGAGCTGATGCTTATCCGTCTTCAAGGAAAAATGAGTCACTGTAACGTTTCCCTCTGTGCAACAGATTTTAAATTGTGATTTATGCAGTTGAAAAGCAGCTAAGTATACCTTGTCAGGAAGACTCTCACGAGGTTATTTGATGGAGACCACTTTGTACAAATTACCTAATCAACTCAATTCCCCTTCCTCAGAGCAGAAGAATAAAGAATATCCAGCCGCAGGAATGGGTGAGGGGGGCTGTGTGTATGAAGAGGCTCTTTGTTCTCTTACTGTTTTTCTCCCTCGAGCTCCTCAGGAGGTAGTGCCTGAGACACAGCATACGTGAACTCGAAACAATACAATGTACAGAAGTGTTCCTCCCCTGATCCCTAAGACCAAAACATCTCTCCTACAGCTTGAAATCCCAACATTCCTTTTTGTCTTTAAGAGTCTCCAAATAAACGACATTTTTGCTGATGAGCCATAAATACTTCTTTCTCTGGTAATCTTTTCCCCTACCAAAAAAAAAAAAAAATGGAGATCTGGGTTTTCACAAGAATTTGTTTTCTCATCTATTTATTTAACATGTATTTCCAGAATGTCAAAAATTTAATTATACTTAGTCATACTTTTAAAAAAATAGTCTTTGTTGAAAATAAAAAGATGAGATGAATAGAGGTATAGAAGAGGCTCAACAGAATATCTGTTGAATGCTGGATGAGTGAAAAACGAATATGTTTGTCAATTACACCTCAATATACCATTTAAAGCTTCCCTGGTGGCCCAGACGGTAAAGAACCCACCTGCAATGCAGGAGACCTGGGTTTGATCCCTGGGTTGGGAAAATCCCCTGCAGGAGGGCATGGCAAGCCATTCCAGTATTCTTGCCTGGAGAATTCCATGGACAGAGGAGCCTGGTGGGCTACAGTCCATGCGGTTGCAAAGAGTCAGACATGACTGAGTGACTGAGCACATACATACTGTTTAAAAGATCAGTTCATAGGAACTTGCATGTTTGAACTGGAAANGCAAGCCATTCCAGTATTCTTGCCTGGAGAATTCCATGGACAGAGGAGCCTGGTGGGCTACAGTCCATGCGGTTGCAAAGAGTCAGACATGACTGAGTGACTGAGCACATACATACTGTTTAAAAGATCAGTTCATAGGAACTTGCATGTTTGAACTGGAAACTTCTGATTTCAAATTCTGTATCATACAAGGTTCAATCAGAGAAGCAAAACCACTACACACACAAAAGGGATTTGTTACAGGGATCTGACCTTACACAATTGTGGAAGCTAGTTTAGCAGTCTCTGTAAGGATGTTGTCTTTGCTTCTGATGCTGGAGCTTAAAGCCCAAAGAGCAGGCAGTGGGGGTAGGGAAAGGGAAGATGGATATGAACTGAGGAAAAGCAAGAATGAGCTGGAACCCACAAGTACCAGCTGAAGACCACAAGTATGGGTTGAAACCCGTTGCCTCTGACCTTGGTAGAGTGGTTGTCTTGTAGAAGCTTGGGACCCTTCATCACAGAGCTAAATCCCACACACCTAGCCAAGGAGTGGAAGCAGCTGGAGGAGGAGCTGGGGGGAAGGTAGAGCAGTGGAAAACCCAGCTGCTGTCTCACTCCCATGAGGTAAGAGAGCAAATGAGTGACAATATGTGTGAGCTACAAAATGGCTGCTATTTTCTTCTCCCTCCAAGTCTCATATCAGAATCTCTCTTGTGGTCCACCATAATCAGACACATAAAGGAAAGAAATATGCAGCTCAGCCTAGGCAAGTTGACGCACTGCAAAGCCATCATTGTTGTTTAGTTGCTCAGTCATGTCCAACTCTTTGTGACTCTGTGGGCTGTAGTCTGCCAGGTTCCTCTGTCCATGAAGTTCTCTAGTCAAGAATACTGGAGTGGGTTGCTACATGGAGAGGCTACCTGTAAGTGTCCAGGCCAACAATCCCTGCTGGAGATAGTTTGCTAAGAGGCTACAGGAAACTAATGACCTTAGTATGATCAACACTTGCAATCTCCATTCCTTCCATCATTTTTATCCTAGTGATTAGAAAAACAGACTAACTTAAGCTTTATCGCCATTACTTTTACTTACCTGTTTTTTTTGGCAAGCAGCTAATGAAAGTGTTTTTTTTTTTTTTTTTTTTTTAAAATAAGTCAGCAAATTGCTTCAATCCCCAAAGGAGCCTCTCAAACACAGGAAAAGGAATTAAGTGTACTCTTCATAGCAAAAACAGGTTAGAAAATCTTTGAGAACCTAATAATTTGTATTTATTTGTTTATAAAGCTAATTATTAGCATTACTTTAGAGATGCCAGAATACAATTTAATCAAATAGTTTGTCTTGGGCAAATTCTGTTTTTACTTGACTAATGTTCCTGAGTCTGTTGTTTTCGTTTAGCCACTAATTCATGTCCAACTCTTTGCAACTCCATGGAGTGTAGCCCTCCAGGCTCCTCTGTCCATGGCATTTCCCAGGCAAGAATACCACAGCAGGTTGCTATTTCCTACTCCAGGGGATCTCCCCGACCCAGGGATCAAACCCACATATCCTGCTTTGCAGGTCGATTCTTTACCACTGAGCCACCTGGGAAGCCCTTAGTCTTCAAGTATGATCCCCTGAATTGATGCCAAAATGGAGCAGAGATGAGTCTCATTCAAATTACAGATTTGAGGCAAAATAAATGTCATTTCAAGCCACCCGTGATTGGGGGTAGTTTGTTATACAGCCTTAGTAACTGAAATAGGCTCTGTGCCAGACCAATAGGGAATATGATTACATTATATATCCTAAATCCTTTTGCTAGAATATCAGATCCATCAGCTTGAGGCTAAGTATTTAATCAGTGAAAAGTGAAAGTGTTAGTAGCTCAGTCGTGTTCAACTCTTTGCAACCCCATGGACTGTAGCACACCAGACTCCTCTATGCATGGAATTCTTTAGGCAAGAATACTGGAGTGGGTAGCCATTCCCTTTCTCCAGGGAATCTTCGTGATCCAGGGATCAAACCCAGGTCTCCTGCATTGCAGACAGACTCTTTACATCTGAGCCACCAGAAAAGTCCCTTTTAATCAGTACTTTTGTATAAATAATGGTATGTTTTAAACTTTATCCTGAAGTGATCATAGATTTGCCTGCAATTTTAAGAAATGATACAGAGGGATCACAGATACTCTTCATCTAGTTTACCCCAATGGTGGAAACATTTTCCCTAACTAGAGTACAATAACACAACCGGGAAATTGAGATTGATGCAACTGACTGATTTTCTTCAGGTTTCACCAGTTTTATTCATAATGTGTGTGTGTGTGTGTATTTAGTTCCATGTGACACTCATTAGAGTCAAGATACAGAACAATTCCATCAAAGAAGATCTCTTCTCCACCCTTCATAGCAACAAACACCTCCTTTCTACCCCACCACCCTACTCAGTCCCTGGCAACCATTAATCTGTTCTCCATTTCTACTATTTTTGTCATTTCAAGAATGTTATATAAATGAAACCATATAGTATGTAAACTTTTGAGATTATCTTTTTTTCACTCAGCATAATTCCCTAGAAATCCATCCAGCTTGTTATGCATATCATTAGCTTGTTCCTTTTTGTAGCCAAGTTGTGTTTCATGGTATGGATATCACTTTAAGTTTTTTAAGCATTCACTCATTAAAGAACAATTGGGGAGATTATGTTTGGGGAGATTATAGTTCTTGAACATCCACATACAGTTCTTTTTTTACGTGAACATACATTTTCATTGCTCTGGGATGAACGTACAAGAATGAAACTGGTGGCAAATGTTTAGTTTTGTAAGAGACTGTCAGATTCTTTTCTAGAGTGGCTCTATCATACATTTCCATCAGCAGTCTTTGAGTGATCCAGTTCCTTTGCATCCTCACTAGAATTTGGTGTTATCACTATTTTGAATTCTAGCTATTCGATAGATGTGATATAGTGATATAAAACATATTTTATTATACGATTTGGCCAGATGTACATGAACTCTTGTCCCCTCCTGTTTATACCCATGTTATATGGTGGGAGAAGACTCATTTTTTCACTACCACTTCTTTCCTCTTGATCATCCTCTCTGAAATGGACAGAACAATGAGTTACTTGGGGTCTGTAGCTAATGGCTGGTTTTATTTTCTTAGATGTCATCACTAATACCAATGCAGAATTCATCACTTAAAAAAAAGATTTAAATAAAGTTTCTGCAACAAGATATTTTAAGTTGATGAGGAAAGTGAAAGTGAGGTCACTAAGTCGTGTCTGACTCTTTGCGACCCCATGGACTGTAGCCTACCATGCTCCTCCATCCAGGGATTTTCCAGGCAAGAATACTGGAGTGGGTTGCCATTTCCTTCTTCAGGAGATCTTCCCGACCCAGGGATTGAACCCGGGTCTCCTGCATTGTAGGCAGACGCTTTACCATCTGAGCCACCAGGGAAGTTAAAGATAAAGAAAATAAGCTTGGGAAAGATTAAATCCAGAATAAGGTTAAATATACAAAGCACATAAGGTCTCTTGAAACTGAGTCACAGGTTTGTCTGTGCATTTACAGAGTTTAGAGGGAGATGCAGGAAGTGATCTAGTTTACAACACTCCTAAGGAATTAATAAACTGGCAGTTCAGAAGAGGTGAGCCTGGTTCTGAGACCAGGATCAAAATTCACCCATGCTCACAGAGGCCACATAGGTACTGTAAGTGAGTGAAACAACTTGGGACTAAGATGAAAAGGGAGGATGGTGCTGAGGCTGTGCTAAACTGTGCTAAACTGGAAAGCATGTGCTTCGTCTAAGAGGGCAGCTACTGCTCAGTTTTAGCTGATATTTGCCAAGAGGTAAAATCCCAATGTATTCAGATTTTCCAATTTCTTAAGAGAGGCAATAAAGTCAGATTTTTCAGAGTTATCGCCTCATAAAAAATTAGCAACTATATCAGTTAAAATACTGGCTTAGCAAGCAGTTTTGCTTGTTAAAGTTGGCCTACCACTATCAGTTGAAAACCTGTGGCCTTAATACGTAGGCAGGAACATGTAATGTGAGACAATCTTTATAAATATGACTTTTCTTTATATCAAAGTTCAGCTTTGTCACTTTTGGGTAAACAGTGAATGTCACTGAACTGGTGGTTATGCTCTCTGACGTGGATATAGAATCACAGATTTTCTGTGTAGTCGGTCAAGTATGGTGTCACAGATTTTCATAGTCAGCCAACAACAATAAAGTAAACAAAAGACTTGAACAGTCACTTCACAAAAGGTATCCAAATTGCCAACAAGCATTTGAAAATGTTCTCAACATTATTAATCACTGGGGAAAGAGATAAAACTATATACCCACTAGAATGGAAAAGATGAAAAATACCAAGTGTGGGTGAATATGTGGAACTGAAACTCTCAGACATTACTGATAGAATGTAAAATTGTATGTCCTAGTTTCTAATAAAATTTAGTATATTCTTCTGCTTCAGCATTACTGGTCAGGATATAGACTTGGATTACTGTGATATTGAATGGTTCGCCTTGGAAATGAACAGAGATCATTCTGTTGTTTTTGAGATTGCATCCAAGTACTGCTTTTTGGACTCTTTTTGTTGACCATGATGGCTACTCCATTTCTTCTAAGGGATTCTTGCCCACAGTAGTAGATACAATGGTCATCTGAGTTAAATTCACCCATTCCAGTCCATTTAGTTCACTGATTCCTAGAATGTTGACGTTCACTCTTGCCATCTTTTGTTTGACCACTTCCAGTTTGCATTCCAGGTTCCTATGCAATATTGCTCTTTACAGCATCAGACTTTACCTCTATCACCAGTCACATCCACAGCTGGGTGTTGTTGTTGCTTTGGCTCCATCTCTTCATTCTTTCTGGAGTTATTTCTCCACTGATCTCCAGTAGCATATTTGGCACCTACCGACCTGGGGAGTTCATCTTTCAGTGTTCCACCTTTTTGCATTTTTATACCGTTCATGGGATTCTCAAGGCAAGAATACTGAAGTGGTTTGCCATTCCCTTCTCTAGTGGACCATGTTTTGTCAACTCTCCACCATGATCTATCCATCTTGGGTGGCCCTACATGGCATGGCTCACAGTTTCATTGAGTTAGACAAGGCTGTGGTCCATGTGATTAGAT
>SJYX01003271.1:583976-599413 GCA_006410675.1 Oreotragus oreotragus
AAGCATCTGCCTGTGATGCAGAAGACCCAGGTTCAATCCCTGGGTTCGGAAGATCCCCTGGAGAAGGAAATGGCAACCCACTCCAGTATTCTTGCCTGGAGAATCCCATGGACAGAGGAGCCTGGTGGCCTACAGTCCATGGGGTCGCAAAGAGTCAGACACGACTGAGCGACTACACTTACTTATACTTACTTACCCTCTGATGGAGAAGAATAAGGGCTTATGGAAGCTTGAGGGGGAAACTGGGTCTTGTTCTGATGGGCAGGGCCATGCTCAGTAAGTCTTTAATCTAATTTTCTGTTGATGGGCAGGGCTGTGTTCCCTCCCTGTTATCTACCTGGGGTCAAACTATGGTGGAGGTAATGAAGATAATGGCAACCCCCTTCAAAAGGCCCCATGCACACACTGCTACACACCGAGTGCCCCCAACCCTGCAACAGGCTACCGCCAACCCATGCCTCCGCTGGAGCAATGGAAACAGTGTCAGACTTTATTTTGGGGGCTCCAAAATCACTGCAGATGGTGACTGCAGCCAGGAAATTAAGACACTTGCTCCTTGGAAGAAAAGTTATGACCAACCTAGACAGCATATTAAAAAACAGTGACATTACTTTGCCAACAAAGGTCCATCTAGTCAAGGCTATGGTTTTTCCAGTAATCATGTATGGATGTGAGAGTTGGATTATAAAGAAAGCTGAGCACCAAAGAATTGATGCTTTTGAACTGTGGTGTTGGAAAAGACTCTTGAGAGTCCCTTGGACTGCAAGGAGATCCAACCAGTCCATCCTAAAGGAGATCAGTCCTGAGTGTTCATTGGAAGGACTGATGCTGAAGCTGAAACTCCAATATTTTGGCCACCTGATGTGAAGAACTGACTCATTTGAAAAGACCCTGATGCTGGGAAAGATTGAAGGTGGGCGGAGAAGGGGATGACAGAGGATGAGATGGTTGGATGGCATCACTGACTCAATGGACATGAGTTTGAGCAAGCTCCAGGAGTTGGTGATGGACAAGGAGACCTGGCATGCTGTAGTCCATGGGGTTGCAAAGAGCTGGACACAACTGAGTGACTGAACTGAACCTTTGCCCATTACAGCCTTCTAAGGAAATAGGTGAAAATATCAGTTTGAAAATTGCAATATATCCAAAGTTTATTTTAATTCAAAAAATTTTACCAGTCTTTCCTATATGAAATTTCCTCAGCTTGAGAAAAACCATGTACAGCCATGCTAAAATATTTTTATATTCAGTATGAATATGCAATAGTTCAGTTAATGTGTGCGTGTATAAAGTTGTGAATATTGACAACTGCCTTTAAAATTTTGAAGATTATAATATCATAGCTGTTTAGACTCAGTTGTGTGTCATTTGTGCATGTCAACCAATTCCAAGTACACTTCTGCTCCATCTTCACTTTGTAAAAATCTTTTTGCCATGACACTGAGCTTCACAAAGTGTTTTTTTTTTTTCATTTTGTATCATAAAAGAGAACTGTGTCATCAATGCTGAACTTTCTAACTGAATTTTCAATTGAATTAATAATAATGCCATATTTTCCCCTTTGACAGAATGAACTTCTAAAAACTTCACTTTGATTCCATGAACTGAGTAAAAATAAAATTAAACCATCAAGATCACCAGATTTTCCATTTGAAATTTCCAATATTACTTATATAAAACTGACCTCATTTAACTCTTTTTTACAGTTCTTCTTTCTGCTAATGGTGTTAACACAATATCATCTATCATTTCACTTTTAATATGTGCACATGAAAACTTGGAGTAGAAATGAATGGCATTAATTTAGTAAATGACTGATCTAAATTAAAAGTCATGCTTCACCGTGTGTATATAAATACACCTTCTGACATGATGTACATGTTAAACTGCTGACCTCAGGCTCAGGCTTCCTAAATAAATTACTAAGTTTCAAAACAGATATTTATGTATTCCTCACAGATTTATATCTCACAATTTTATATAATCAATTATATTATTTTGGCTCCCAGGGTGGATGGTAAATGTCACCAAATATTTTGTGCAATTTACATGTCCATGATCAACTTTCTTGAGAAGTGGAAATTCAATAGTTCATTTGCCATTAATAATCACATACTTTATTTTTTAAAGCTTATTATAAGTGAAAGGATTTATTCCAAAATAAAAAACATCACTAAACGAAAGAGCTGTTGATAGCATCATAAAATAAAGGACAAAACAACTGTAGCAGTAATGTTTAGGCTATTCCGCTGTATCTGTGGACCAAATCCAGCTTACAACCTGTTTGTGAAATAAAGCTGTATTGGAACATAGACTTTCTCTTTCATTTATGAGTATTGCCTATGGTTTAAACAGAGACTATGTGATCCATAAAGCCTAAAACATTTACTACTCGGCCGGCTAAAGAAAATGTTTGCCAATCTCTATACACAACACAGCAGAGTCGGTCAGTTTCTATTTCTTGTACATATTTTAAGTATTTGATGTTGTTCAGTCACTCAGTGGTGTCCAACTCTTTTTGACCCCCATGGACTGCAGCCCGCCAGGCTTCCTTGCCCTTCACCATCTCCTGGAGCTTGCTCAAACTCATGTCCATTGAGTCAGTGATGCCATCCAACTATCTCGTCCTCTGTCCCCTTCTCCTCCTGCTTTCAATCTTTCCCAGCATCAGGGTATTTTCCAATGAGTCAGCTCTTTGCATCAGGTGGCCAAAGTATTGACGGATTGATGTATTGGATTGAGTATTGACGTATTGATGGATTGAGTATTGACGTATTGATGGACTGAGTATTGAAAGGATTGATGCTTCAGCACCAATCCTTCCAATGAATATTTAGGATTGATTTCCTTTAGGACTGAATGGTTTGATCTCTTTGCAGTCCAAGGGACTCTCAAGAGTCTTCTCCAACACCATAGTTTGACAGCATTGGCGCTTTGGCACTCAGCCTTCTTTATGGTTCAACTCTCACATACATACATGACTACTGGAAAAACCAAAGCTTTGACTTTATGGACGTTTTGTTGGCAAAGTAATGTCTTTGCTTTATATATATTCTAAGTATTCCTAACCCCAAGTTTCTCAACCTTGAGACTATTGCTGTTTGTGGCTGGATAATACTTTGTTGGGGAAGTGGGGGTTGTCTTGTATGCTATGGGATGTTTAGCTGCATCCTTGGTCTGCCTGGATGCCAGTAGTACCCTCCCATTTGCATCAACCCAAAATATCTATAGACATTGCTGAATATCCTCTAGTGGGCAAAAATCACTGACCTAACCTATAATTTCCCACTGATTGGGACCTGCCAGTTTCCTGCACCTTGCAAGGTATGGCTTAACACATACCACAACTGACTGGTACTCCTAGTGGCCACCAGGGGCAAAGCAGCGTCAGATACTTTTCCCACCACCTTCCAAGGCATTAGCTGTCTACACACTGATGAAGCACACTTCTTCAGTGTGTGAATTCTCTTCTTGGAAAGGATGTGTTAGTTACTTTGTGTCTGAAAGGGTCAGAAAAATGAATCCTGGGTTATTGCTAATAATTTTTTAAATTTAAGGTTGAATGTTAAACTGAGAATATGGTACACTTCTTATGTTTGTATGGTTCAGTTTACTTCGCACACTACTGGAAGAAAATATGGCAGGAGTTCTAAATGTAAAGTACCAAGAATGAGTGAATAGGTAATGTATAACCAATCCACTACAAAATTTCTACCTTTCTATCTTTGGATTCCTTCATCTGTATCATACTAAGAAACTTTTAGCATCTCAGCTTCCTTTACTTGTGCGTGTGTGCTAAGTCACTTCAGTCATGTCTGACTCTTTGCAACCCTATGGACTGCAGCCTGCCTGGCTCCTCTGTTCATGGGATTCTCCAGGCAAGTACTCCAGGCACCTTAATTGAGTACAGCTGAACAAACCATTGAATTCCCTTCCAGCACCTTAAAAATGAAATCAGAATCTCCTCATAAGTGCTTCTTAAATAATGAATTCAGCCTGATCTAGTGTTTTGTTCTGCTTTCCTTAGTATAGCACTCAGTGATCCTAGTCTGATTTTTGCCAATATACATTAGTAAATCCACAATTTGCCAACTGGAGCCTGTCACAACCTGATTCTAGTTTAGGTGTGGCAACAGTCAGAAGGAGTGGGCTAAGACATCAGTCAGAAGGAATTTTCTCTCCTTTTCAAACACTCTCCCAACACTGTTACAGACTCTTCAAGGAATGAACAGCCTCATCAACCAGGAGAGGAAAAAAACTCTATGGGGTTTCAAGTACTGAGTTACCTGAGTCCCACCTGTTTCCATTCCAATTCTTTTTTAGAGTTTTTTTTTTTTTTTTAATGTGGACCATTTTTAAAGTCTTTATTGAATTTGTTACAATATTGCTTCTGTTTTATATTCTGGTTTTTTTGGCTGCGAGACATATAGGATCTTAGCTCTCTGACCAGGTATTGAATCTTCACCTTCTGCATTGGAAGGCAAAATCCTAACCACGGGACTGCCAGGGAAGTCCCTCCATTCCCATTCTTGGCATCCCATTCTCTCTCAATGAAATCTACCTTTCATGTAAAATATCTGGTAAATCAATGTTTTTATACAATAGCCTGAGAATCAAAATGTGAGTTTTGTTTTAGCTACCTCAGCCCAGTGGCTACAAGTGATAAGAGATTCTTTGAATAAAATCATAGAAATTCTACACATTTCTGCTTTTTTTTTTTTTTGATATGAGCTCTCATCTTGTTTTCAACTGTGACGTTCAGGTAGAAGCAAATACCTTCCACCACAAATTTTGCATTTCTTAAGCTTTGCATATTATTCTATGACAACTGCCTCTGCATACCTTAGAACCTTACTCTAAATGAGCATGTTAGCCCTAGTGAGAACAGGTAATAATTTAATTAGCTATTTCATTGATGCATGCCTTGGACTGACTCAGTACCAGTCAGGTTTACAGAGACATCAGCAACAACGAAAAGAGATAATCAACCTGAAATTTCCCCCTACTTTCCTGAGGTTCCTTTGCCTGTGACCATTTCTTGTACCATTTTCTTGATCAAGTTGATTATTAAGCAGAAAAGTCACTCATCCACAGTTCTCCCAGTTGCTTGGAAGGCTGCAGAATTGTCCAGGAAAAGAACTTGCAACTATACCTCAAAGCAGACTTGGTGAACTACTGCCACTGACCCCGAGAGGAAGCCCTCATTGCTGCTATCCTGATGCCAGATCTGTGGCAGGAACTCAGTTTTGCAACCACCAAGAAACTACTGCCGTTGCCACTGCTAGAGGCTAGACACAGTTCAGAAGAACTGGAAGCATCAGATTGCTCACTTCTAAACAGACGTCTCCCACGGCTGCCTCTGATTGAGGACGTCTAGGTCCCATCTCTATATCCTAGATGCAAATAGGGCTGTAAATTCGAGTGTTTACTCCTATGTTGGAAAAGTTGGACTCAGATATGGTAATTTCCTCATTCTGGTTATGCATGGGTATGTGTAAACCATCCAAAAATTCAGTGGTTTAAAGTAACAAAATTTATTTTGCTCACAAATCTGCAATGTGGGTAAGGTCTGTTTGACTCAGTGTGACTGCAGGCTAGAATCATCTGATGGCTCACTCACTTACAAGTCTCTTGACTGATGATGGCTTTCAGGCTGTGACTTTACCTGGGGCACTGGCCAGACAGCTACACATCTCCTCTCCATAAAGAACTTACTCTCTACATTCAACTGACTTGCTGCTGCTACTGCTAAGTCACTTCAGTCGTGTACGACTCTGTGTGACCCCATAGATGGCAGCCCACCAGGCTTCCCCGTCCCTGGGATTCTCCAGACAAGAACACTGGAGTGGGTTGCCATTTCCTTCTCCAATTCATGAAAGTGAAAAGCGAAAGTGAAGTCACTCAGTCGTGTCTGACCCTCAGCGACCCCATGGACTGCAGCCTTCCAGACTCCTCTGTCCATGGGATTTTCCAGGCAAGAGTACTGGAGTGGGGTGCCATTGCTTTCTCCATAAACTGACTTTGCTATTCCATTGTAATTGTTAGCCTAACTTCCTGTTACCCAGGAAGATGAAAGTTGCAGACAAAATCACTGTTCTTTATAGGAACTTCCTGAAAGACTTAGCACTCTTCAGTGGAAGAGTTTACATGCCAAAAGTTTTTGAGCCTCTAACCTCAAAATACTCAGCTTGTGGCCACCAGTCCTAAGATCCTTTTCCAAACAGAATCAAGCCCCTATATGGAAAGATCCAGTTTAAAGCCAACCTGCCAACTCTCAAGATAGCACCAGATGTATTGTCTTTTCTTTGAGACTCTCTCAGACTCCGTGAGGTAGTGTTTTAAGCAACGGGAGAGAGGAATCAAAAACTTTCAGGTAGGTTTTAAAATCATCATATTCTCCAGCTATAGAAAGACTATCCAACCTGCATCCCTATGTTCACAGCAGCACTATTCGCAATAGCCAAGACATGGAAACAACCTAAATGTCCATCGACAGATGAATGGATAAAGAAGCTGTGGTACATACAATATATACAATAGAATACTACTCAGCCATGAAAAAGAATGAAATAATGCCATTTGCAGCAACATGGTTGGATCTAGAGATAGTCGTACTAAGTGAAATAAGTTGACAGAGAAAGGCAAATATCATTTGGAAGTTGTACGTTGGTAGAGCTCTTTTTCTAAGGTTTGAAATTGAAAAGGCAGTTGTCCAATAGCTGGCAAAAATTTAGTTACTTTAGAAACCTTGTAAATTACATCCTGACCACCAAATTGGATCAGAAGAAACAACATACAAGAGGACTAAATATATGCTGGAAAAAAAACAAATCAATACATTTAATACATGTCTTTACCACTGGTTCAAATTCCGGTAGCATTGAATACTGTCTTGCCTCAATTATCTAGGGATTGGGAATCAAAGTACAAGAGCATATTTTCCAAAATGATAGACAAAGGGTTTTATGAGATAAGCAATTTGTATTTCAAAGGAAGTTCATAGTTCTGGATTTTAATTTCACAACCAAAATGCAAGTTATTTTAACATTTTATCTGCATGTGGGTGATTTTATCAATGTAAAATAAAACAGGTGGCTTAATTCAGCAAACATTTACTGAGCATCTGCTAAATGAGGCCCTATGCTAGGTGAGGCAGGGAATATAAGGACAAGAATAATTGTTCAATTGTGGATTATTAAATAAGGTAACAGATAACCCAAGTGTTGAGACGTGCAGGAAAATTTTAGGAGTTACTACTGATAAGCTTGATTCTGTATTCTGCTAGTGAATAGTAAAATTATATAAGAAGATATAAAAATGAAACTTTCTCCCTTTGTTTCGGCTGAGTCCCCAAAGGAGGAGAAAAACCAGTATATTCCAAATCATCCCTGTGCCCGAGGACTTGCAAAGAGGATGGAACAAAAACAACATTTTTTGATCCTTAGCATATCACCTATTTTGAAGACATATAAATGCCTTGAGGGGCCCACTTGGCTTCACACTTGCCTCTGGTTTTGGGGGACTGATGTCTGACCCTCTCAGAGACAAGTTCAAATGCTGAGAAACCATTTTTTCAATTATTGGTACAATTCCTTATGCAAAGGGGAGGACTGAACATATGTATTTTATCTCTACTTTTGAGAAAATGGGTATTTTGATTGCTTGTTTATCCTACCAGTGTTTGAACATAAATATTTCTTCTTTTTGCATAAAAGTTAACAGATGTACTGCATTGCATCTTGACATTTGTACTTAATGATATATTTTGGAATTTGTAGTACATCAGCACATAAAAAGCAACCTCAGTCTTTTCATAATGGCATAGCATTTTACCGTGTGGGTGTATCATAATTTCTTAACCAATCCTAAATTGACAGACACTGGATGGCTTTCAAACTTTCATCTATTACCAAAATTAAAAAAATACTGTAATGAACAACCTCACATATAAATTTTCCTATATATGTGTGTTCCTGTAAAAATTTTCTAAGTCTCCCTAAGTCTGCTTGCTGCTGCTGCTGCTAAGTCGCTTCAGTCGTGTCCGACTCTGTGTGACCCCATAGACGGCAGCCCACCAGGCTCCCCCATCCCTGGGATTCTCCAGGCAAGAACACTGGAGTGGGTTGCCTTTTCCTTCTCCAATAAGAGATCCTGTATTATCTATATGATCTATTCAACTACAAAAGAAACACTTGACAGAATAAGTGACACGTATGTGCACACATGTACATGCCCAGAAGAATTCCTGGGTCCAAACTGCATATGGAATTTTGATGAAAACTGCCAAATTGCCTTTCATAAAAGATATACTATTTTCCACAAGAAAGTACATGAGTGCTTATTTCTTTACAGAGAAGGCCATAGTTTTCAATGAACTCAGTTGTTTTTTTTTAACTAAAAAAAAATTAAAATAAAAACTAGTTTTACAATTCCTCGGCCAGAATCAGGCTTTATTTTTTCCCTATGTAGGCAAATTCATTCTTTTAATCTATAGAGAGGCTAACCCAAATGAAAATAGGTTCTTTTCTAAATATAGGCTTCAAGTTATTATATTTTAAAACATCCTTTCTTTTGGTCTCTGCTAAAATTTCTGTTTACATGATCCATTTAATTGTTTCCCCTTAAAATTTTGAAATATTTGATCCATCAAGACAGAGTGGTAGCAGCTCCAAATGGAGATACAGACTCATTTAATACAGACTATAAAGTCACTACACTTCTCTCCTCAAAGAAGAAATGTCCCTGGAGGCTAAATAGCATCAAATTCTCCCTTACTGTCAGAATATTACCAGATTGTGACATACAAAAAACTAAAACCCCTCACTTATTTATAATTTATCTTTTATGTTTTTCCACATACCCAAAAATTATTTAAAATATTAAATCACTCATTTAGAAAAAGATCTTTTGATAATTTTCCCATACGGAAAAATCAATTTTTTTCAGAGGAAAAAAATAAAAAGAAGCTTGGTGATACTATTAATTTTTAAATAATGACATGAGGTTGATCAAAAATTCATAGTGATTTGATATATAACCCTATATGAATAAGCAGGCCCTAATAACAATAAGGTCCTATTAATGTGTAGTGCCACCTTTTCTTAATATCTTCTGCTTCTGTTAGTCAAGGCTATGGTTTTTCCAGTGGTCATATATGGATGTGAGAGTTGGACTGTGAAGAAGGCTGAGCACCGAAGAATTGATGCTTTTGAACTGTGGTGTTGGAGAAGACTCTTGAAAGTCCCTTGGACTGCAAGGAGATCCAACCAGTTTGGAAGGAATGATGCTAAAGCTGAAACTCCAGTACTTTGGCCACCTCATGCGAAGAGTTGACTCACTGGAAAAAGACTCTGATGCTGGGAGGGATTGGGGGCAGGAGGAGAAGCGGATGACCGAGGATGAGGTGGCTGGATGGCATCATGGACTCGATGGACGTGAGTCTGAGTGAACTCCGGGAGATGGTGATGAACAGGGAGGCCTGGCGTGCTGCGATTCATGGGGTTGCAAAAAGTCAGACACGACTGAGCAACTGAACCAAACTGAATGTGTAGTTCTAAAACAATAACCACAATGGCTCACACTTTTATGGTGCTTCATAGTTTACAGAGCACTTCCATGTACATGACACTAATTCCAGCCACTGTTGATTATATGTGTGCTTAGTTGCTCAGTCATGTCCGACTCTTTGTGANAAGATAAATTATAAATAAGTGAGGGGTTTTAGTTTTTTGTATGTCACAATCTGGTAATATTCTGACAGTAAGGGAGAATTTGATGCTATTTAGCCTCCAGGGACATTTCTTCTTTGAGGAGAGAAGTGTAGTGACTTTATAGTCTGTATTCTGTCTCTTATACACATCTCATGGACTGTAGCTCGCCAGGCTCCTCTGTCCATGTGATTCTCCAGGCAAGAATACTGGAATGGGTTGCCATACCCTCCTTCAGGGGATCTTCCCAACCCAGGGATCGAAACCAGGTCTCCCAAATTGCAGGTGGATTCTTTCCCATCTAAGCCAGCAGTGAAGCCTGCTGTTGATTATATAAACCAGGTATTTTGATAAACTGTACCCTAGAATGGGACCTCCCTAGCTTCCCAGGTGGTGCTATGGGTAAAGAACCTGCCTGTCAATGCAGGATATGTAAGACACATGAGTTCAATCCCTGGGTTGGGAAGATCCCCTGGAGAAGAGCATGGCAACCTACTCTAGTATTCTTGCCTGAAGAATCCATGGACAGAGGAGCCTGGCTGGCTACAGTCCATAGCATCGCAAAGAATCAGACATGACTGAAGTGACTTAACTCACACGTACACTAGAAAGTATTAGTTTCTTTTCATTCAAGATGAGGGGAATGAAAATACATTGTTTTCTCAAGGTCAAAAAGCCAATGAGTGGTAAATCTTAGAGATGGGAAGGAGAATGATGATTCTGAGGGGCTAGGTAGGGAGGGAGATGGGAAACTATTGTTTAATAGGCATAGAGTTTTATTTTTGCAAAGCTGTAGAGTTCTTTAGATGGATGGTGGTAATGGTTGCACAACAATATGAATGTGCTTAATACCACTCCACTGAGGGCTTCCCATGTGGCTCAGCAGTAAAGAATCCACCTGCCAATGCAGGAGGATGTGAGTTCGATCCCTGGGTTTGGAAGATCCCCTGGGAAAGGAAATGGCAACCCACTGAAGTATTCTCACCTGGAAAATCCCATGGGCAGAGGAGGCTAGTGGCCTCCTGTCCATGGGGTTGTAAAGAGTTGAGCACGCCCACATGCTCATGAACTATACTTAAAATGGTTAAGGTGGTACATTGTTATGTGTATTTCATCACAATTAAAAAAAAAAAAACTGCAGGGAAAAAGCCAGTGAATTGGGCTTCCCTGGTGGCTCAGAGGTTAAAGCATCTGCCTGGAATGAGGGAGACCCCAGTTCGATCCCTGGGTTGGGAAGACCCCCTGGAGAAGGAAATGGCAACCCACTCCAGTACTCTTGCCTGGAGAACCCCATGGAGGGAGGAGCCTGGTAGGCTACCGTCCATGGGGTCGCAAAGAGTCAGACACGACTGTGCTACTTCACTTCACTTTCGTGAAGCCTGAATTTGATTTCATTTTGATCCAACCTTTTTTATAACTCAGAGCTGTTATTACTCTCATGTTGCAGATCAGGGGACTAAAGCCCAGAAGGACTGAACTGTCTTATGTCACACAATTATCAAGTAGCAGAGTTGAAGTTCAATCCAATGGAAGTGATTTTATAGCCAGAGGGCTAAGCACAGGAATAAATAAAACTAAGGACTCATCTAACTGCTAAGGGTTGGGTAATACTGGGTTAATGACTTTACCTTCTTGGGCTATAGTTTACTCAGTTGTAAAAAGAAGGAATGGATATAGATCAAACTGAAAAAATTTCAACATTTTTGACCATGACTTACAGTAAGAAATGTTTTATATTGACCCATTCTGCAAACATACATACACACACACATACACCATGGTTTCCCAGAATCACACCTTGAGATAAGGATTTGAGTGTGAGTGGGATTTTCTAGGCAAGAGTACTGGAGTAGGGTGCCATCACCTTCTCCGGATTAATCAAAGATGCTTTCGGGAGAAAGTGGTATGGGAATAGATGAGGCAGAACAAGAAAGGTGCAGAAATCAACCAAGGGTCAGATTTCAGGTGAAGTTTCAGCCCCAGCCTAATCTCATGGGAAGCTCTGAAGCATAAAATACACCCAAGACTGACTCACCCTGAGGCAAGAGAGCTGGTTACAGGCCACCCCAACAGGATGGAACCTCCCAGGAACTGAAGCTCATGGTACCTATGGTAGCCAGTCCTCAAAGATGGCCTCCAATGATCCCTGCCTTGTACAATTCACATCTTTGTGTAGTTTCCACCTATGCTGTCCCATGGTTGCTCACTGCAACCAATGAAACACAGCAGAAGTAATGGTATGTCACTTCTCAGATTAAAATATGAAAGACTGTGGCCTCCATCTTGGACTCTCTCTTCCCTGTCTCTGGGGGAAGCAAGGTCTCATTTTATGAGCAATCCTACAAAGAGGCCCATGAGATGGACTCATAATAACAAGGACCCAAGGCCTTCAGCTGACAGCCAGCAAGGAACTGAGGCCTGCCAACAGGCACAGGAGTGAATCTGAAGGCATTTCCTGTAGCCCTAGCTATCAACTTTACTTAAATCTTATGAAACTCCCTGAGCCAGAATCACCCAGATAAGTTACTTCCAGATTCCTGACCCTCAGAAATCATGTAACATAACGAATGCTGTCATTTTAAGTCACTAGGTTTTTGAAAAATTTGCTATGTGGCAACAGATAGACAATACAAATACATCAGGGTATGGTGTTTCCAGTAGCTGAAAGAAGTTTTATGAAAAACTACAGGGAAGATTCTTTAGGAGAGAGGCACAAAGACACTGGAGGATGGGCAGAATCAGCGAGAGACTGGAGGTGATGTGAGCAGGGGATCAATCATGTCTGCTCTCTCTCCAAAACAAATGTTTCACGAAACAACATTTACTCTTACTGCAGGCAATGCACTTAGATAATTTATATTTGATTATACTCTTATTTGGTTTGTGAAGTGCTGGAAGTGATCCCTTAAATTGATTTCACAATTCATTAACAAGTTGTGACCTGCAGTTGAAAAATAGTGAACTTAATCATGTTTGAGATCCCTTTTAGATCAAAACTTCTGTAACTAGGAGACTTCACAGTGTTATTACAATGACAGCTAACAACACCCACTATGCCATAACTATTCCAAATAAGTTAGTGACTATTGATAGTCCCATTTTACAGATGTGAAGACTGGTAAGTGGCAGAGGCCAGGAGGAAACCCAGGTAGTCTGACTTCAAAACCAGTTGTCAAGAGTGCAGGCTCCTAAGTGAGACTGGGTTCAAATCCTGATGCCAGTGCTTGATCAATAATTACTTGTAATGATAATCACAATATACTGCAATCATTGGCAGCCATCAGCTCAGTGATGGGGAAAGTTCTAACAAAAGGAATTTAGGATCAAGGTCACGTATATTGACTGAATTTAGTAGTTAGTTATTGATAATCAGCTTAATATTCTGCTCTGTTTCAGCCATGCTGGCCCAGTCTTCATCTTAAATTTAGCCACTTATACCAGATGGGGCTCTGGCCTTGGTTATATAACATCTGCATGCTTGAATGTCTAGAGTTTATTTCCCTGTAACTAGATAGAAGGAATTTCAACATACTCATTTTTATGTATTGTTTTATTAAAGTACTCCTCTAATAAATGAATCTAATTAAAACACATTAGTCACCATTATGTAGAGGATACTCTTACTGAAGTCAGTGAACAGTAATCAATCTCTGGATGTTAAAAATAGGGTCAATAAACTTTATGATATAAATGACTAAAATGGTAAACAAACAAACAAACAAACAAACCACTGCACAGAATCTGGATACATGGAACTATTATCTTTTTGGCTGAATTCCTCTGAGCCATGTCTCCATCAATCATATCTTTCATGTCACAGGATAAATACAGCATTTATCACAGGTAGTGAAGTCAGTATAGAGGCACAGCATCCTTTTAATAAAAGATTATCAGTGATCAAAGATTTATACACCTGCTGAGTGAATTATCTAGAGCTGGACACATGTAGAGGATACGTGTCAGGAAAATATTTCAGCAGCTGCTTTGTTGTCAGGTGACTTGAAGGATTTAAAAAGAAAGAAGAAAGAAAAATTGGTTTATGCTCCAATTCATATGCTACTGTGTCATGAGAAATTACAGGGCAATGACAGTGACTGCAACCTAGCTTGGGATAGTGTTAGCAGATAAAAAACACTGTTCTCCTGCCACCTATTTTTTTTAAAGTCATTTTGTATATATTGCTAAAGAGAGAGTTACATAAAACACCATGGTTCCCCCAAGCCAAATATCAATCCAGATGTCCTTTATTTTATTATTTTTTAGAGCTTTCATTTTACTTTATTTTACTTTACAGTACTCTATTGGTTTTGGCATACATTGCAGATGTCCTTTAAAATTAACAATTTAAGATTATTTCTGGACAGAAGACCTAAATAGATGTTTCTTCAAAGAAAACATACAGATAGCCAACAGGCACATGAAAGGATGCTCAACATTGCTAATTATTAGAGAAATGCAAATCAAGTGCCATGAGGTACAACTTCACACCAGTCAGAACGGTCATCATCAAAAAATTTACAAATAAAAAATGCTGGAGAGGGTGTGGAGAAAAAAGAACGCTCCTACACTATTGGTGGGGTCACTGTGGAAAACAGTATGGCGGTATCTCAAAAAACTAAAAATACAATTGCCATATGATCCAGCAATCCCAATCATGGGAATCTACCCAGACAAAACTACAATTTGAAAAGGTAAATGCACCCCGATGTTCATAGCAGCACTATTTACAATAGCCAAGACAAGGACACAACCGAAATGTCCACTGACAGAGGAATGGATAAAGAAGACGTGGTGCACATATATAATGGACTACTACTGAGCCATCAAAAGAATAAACTAATGCCATTTGCAGCAACGTGGATGCAACTAGAGATTATCATACTCAGTGAAGTAAGTCAGAAAGAGAAAGACAGACATCGTATGATATCATTTCTATGCGGAGTCTAAAATATGGCACAAATGAACCTGTCTACAAAAACAGAAGGAGACTCACAGACATAGAGCGGACACTTGTGGTTGCTGGTGCAGGGGGAGTGGGAGAGGGAGGGACTGAGAGTTTGGCATTGGTAGATGCAAACTATCACATCTAGAATGGATGAACAACAAGGTCCTAATCCATAGCACAGGAAACTATATGGAGTATCATGTGATCAATCATAATGGAAAAAATATAAAAAAGAATGTATATATGTGCATAATGGAGTTACTTTGCTGTGCAGCAAATTAACACAATACTGTGTATTGAGTATACTTCAATTAACATTTTTTTAAAAGGTCGACAAATAACCAACACTGGAGAGGCTATGGAGAAAAGGGAACCCTCTCACACTCTTGGTAGGACTGTAAATTAGTGCAGCCAGTATGGAGGACACAAAGGGATCTGTTTATGAAAGAGAAACGGTCTCACATACATGCAGAACAGACTTGAGGCTGTCAAGGGCTCGGGATGCACTGGAGGTTGGGGATTAGCAGATGCAGACTAGTAGATTTAGATGCACAAACAGCAAGGTCCTATTGTATAGCACAGGGAACTATATTCAATATCCTGTGATAAACCATATGGAAAGCAATAGGAAAAAGAACACACACATATATATCAGTTCAGTTCAGTTCAGTTGCTCAGTCGTGTCTGACTCTTTGCGACCCCATGAATCGCAGCACGCCAGGCCTCCCTGTCCATCACCAACTCCCGGAGTTCACTCAAACTCACGTCCATCGAGTCCGTGATGC
>SJYX01003271.1:604525-617917 GCA_006410675.1 Oreotragus oreotragus
CCCATGTCCATAAATCTATTCCCTATGTCCTGTCTCTTATACACATCTGGGGTATCTCTTCACGGCTGCTCCAGCAAAGCACAGCCACTGCTCCTTACCTTGGACGAGGGGTATATATAACTGAATCACTTCGCTAGACAGCAGAAATTAACACAACATTGTAAATCAACTATATTTCAAAAGTGGAAGTTAAAATGAAATTTTTTTCTAATTATAAAGGAAACTAAATGTTTTATAAAACATTTAGTAAATGCAGAAAATGTAAGAGTAAAGGGAAAGAAATCACAAAGTGATCAGATATCAGATCACATGAGGTAATAATTATCACTATTAATATGTGATATGTTATCTTTAAATTAGCATCATACTATATGTACTTTATATAATTTCATATTTTCACTTTTCAGAGAAGGCAATGGCACCCCACTCCAGTATTCTTGCCTGGAAAATCCCATGGACAGAGGAGCCTGGTGGGCTGCAGTCCATGGGGTCGCTAGAGTTGGACACGACTGAGTGACTTCACTTTCACTTTTCACTTTCATGCATTGGAGAAGGAAATGGCAACCCACTCCAGTATTCTTGCCTGGAGAATCCCAGGGATGGGGAAGCCTGGTGGGCTGCCGTCTATGGGGTCTCACAGAGTTGGACACGACTGAAGCAACTTAGCAGCAGCAGCAGCATCTCCACTTAAAAACATACTACAGAAATTTTCCTGTGTCAACATATTCTATTTGAACATTACTCTGATGACTGCACAGAATTCCATTCTATGGAATTAGCATTTTAACAGTCAGTATCCAGCAGGCAAACAGAAACTATTCTATACATTTAATACAGAAACAGACTTAATGCTAGTATTTTGCTATAAAGTTATAAAAAGTGCTGAAGAAGAAAAAAGGAGAAAGGTGTGTCTTAGTGAGCTATCACTGTGTGACAAACCACTTCAAACTTACTTGTGTAAAACCAGAATTTAAGAAAAATTCTGTGGCTAACAGTTTAGGCTGGGTTCATCTCAGCACTTCTGTAGTCTCAGTTGAGGGCTCTCCTGCATCTGTGGTTGGCTGTGGGCTGGCTTTGTTGATCTTGGCTGGGCTCCTCTACATGTCTGGGGATTTCAGCTGGCACAAGGTGACTGGTTAGGCTCAGAGCCACATGGTTTGTCATTCTCTGGCAGGCCAGCGTGGGCTTATTCCATGGCAGTCAAGGGGCTCCAAGAGAAAGAGCAGAAGCCAGAGGGTCCTTTTGGGGCCTAGGCTTGGGGCTACCACCGTGCCTTTTTCTCTGCCTTCTACTATGCTAAGGAACAAGGCCAATCCAGATTTGAAGAGTAGAGAAATAGATTTTGCTTTTTATGTGGAAAGTTGCAAAGTCGCATTGCACAAGGGCATGGAAACAGGGAGAGAAAGAGTTCTGGCTAGTTTTGTCAATGACTGATGACAATGTGTCTTACCTAGGAAACCTGAAGGCTGCCACCTGAAACCTGAAATGGAGCCTGGGGCTGGAGCCCATAGTGGGTGATGGCACTTGTGGCACTTAATATTGATCTGTGAGAGGTACTGCTGCTGCCTCATTTGGAGGTACTGCTATCACTGAGTAGAAACCTAGGGGTCTAAACCTTATGAATCTGTTAAAAGTGCCACAGATGTTTGGGGAACCAATAGTTGCCTGTAATCATTGTTGCTGCCTCTAGAGGACCCCTTGAGACAGACTAAAAGGCTATTCTCTTTCCCACCAGTGCCTCCCAGTAGCAAGCCTAACGGGATGCAAGCTGAAAGGGACCCTGCAAAAGGGAGTCTACTGGTTTCTAACCACCTGTGATACAGAGAAGAGCATCAAAAGTATAGCTGACACTCAAGTGAAAAGGGACTGCGCAATAATATCATTCATTTAACGGATCCCCTTTTGCTGGGTATTTAGATTATTTCGTTGGAAATACTACATAAATGTGGAAAGCAAATCCATCAATGGGATAGTTTCTGAACCCCATGGACAATGATATTTAATTTCTAAGAAAGGCATTTAAGAAGGGATGTATCCTCCTTGAGCTCAGCAATAAACAAATGATACATAAAACAGAATGGCTCAGAGTAGCTTTGCTCTGTCCCTCCAAGGGTAGATTTATGTCTTCGAGACAGGATGAACACCAGAGTTCTGTCCATGTGGAGCTATCATCACATAGTTTACCACCAAAATTATTTCCTTCACATTGCATTCCCATCTGGTTGAGGTATAAAGGAAATATTCTGAAATTATTATTATAATTTTTGTATCCAAAAATCACCATTGTATGCAAAAGCTTTAGCTGCATTTCCCTATGTCCACTAGTCATAGGATAAACATAAAATCCCAATGGCAATCACAAATAGCATTTCTAAGGTTTAGCCTCTGTACACAGTGTTTCATTTTACTAACTTATTTTTTTATTATAAATGTAATATTGTTTGTAAAAAAATCAAACAAGCGTTTTCAGGGGTGAAATTCCATCCTAAACAGCATTCAAAGATTTATCATGTATATTTCATCTAGATTTTTTCCTATGAACACTCTAATACATTTTATTATTATAGTCACAGGTTACAACTCTCTTCTATAAACTGCCTTTGTAAGTAAAAGATCAGATATATGTATTATATTTTGACGATCCTTTTGTTTTAATACAGTTAAATATACATAATATATAAAAACCATATCATAGCATTCTATAGGATGGATATGCTGAAATTCATGTTACTGTTCATTTTCCTCAGAGTACAAGCTCCCTAAGGACAGGAGCCTGGTTTGGTTTGGTCACTGAATCTCTAATTCAGATGTTTCAAAATTGTGTAGAATAAGTGACTAAATGACAAAACATTACAGATGAATATTCGTATTGTTCTCCATCTTTCACTATTCCAATAATGAATTTGGCAATTAGCAATCTTAAAAATATATGTTGAATGCACTGCCAAGACCAAAACAAACAAACACAAAAACTGAAGCACTTCAACCCCTCTCAAATTCATCCCAATATTTTCAGGAAGTCCCCAGTGAGAAGGGAGATGGCACTTGTATTTACGAATTTGGTCTTCCTAGCTATTACTTAGACCTGCCAGTACGGTTTCACAGATGTAGTCCTGTTACAAAGAAGCATGGGCCTTTTCCTTCTTTTTAGCTTGTGTTGCTTGGGGAAGTCGTCTGAGTCTCTAATGTTTCTACCCCATGTTTTGAGACATCCGGCTGTCATTCTGTGGAAATGAGAACAGTACCCTTTGTCCTTGCAATTTTTTTGTTAAGCGGGCTATACTGGCTGTAAAACTTTGTGCTCTCGATATCTCTATGAAATTTTTTTCTTATCTAGTTATTATTATTTTTTATTTTTGGAACATCCGCTTTCCCCCAAGGCTCAGGGGTAAATTCCCAATGAGGAAATACAAGGACCTGCCTCATTCATCGGAGAAGGCAATGGCGCCCCACTCCAGTACTCTTGCCTGGAAAATCCCATGGACGGAGGATCCTGGTAGGCTGCAGTCCATGGGGTCGCTGAGGGTTGGACACGACTGAGCGACTTCACTTTCACTTTTCATTTTCATGCATTGGAGAAGGAAATGGCAACCCACTCCAGTGTTCTTGCCTGGAGAATCCCAGGGAGCCTGGTGGGCTGCCGTCTATGTGGTCACACAGAGGCGGACATGACTGAAGTGACTTAGCAGCAGCAGCAGCCTCATTCATTCCATGTATAATATATATTGAGCTGTCCCCAGAACAACCCTCTGATGCTCACATTAAAACTCCTTAGACTAAATTTATAAACCTTAGTTCTCTCCTTTCTTTGGTTGAGTGCTTTCCTGAGTGACTTTCACAGACATACATTTAGCAGGTCCAATCTATGTCCTGTAGACATTTCTGAATTCCAGGGTAAAAGTCATTTGTGGTGTTCAGGTGGGAACTCCTGGAAACACATAGATATATTAATAAATACAGAAATTTAGATGAATGGACAAATGGTCAAAATTTACTTCAGCAAATTCTCAAAACAGTTAAGGTTTCTCCCCTTTAAGCCCTAAAATTTTTAATACTTTAACCTTTTATGTAGAGGGCTTCCTTTATAAAAATATCCTTTTTATGATCATTGATATATAGAATAATTTAGAAATTTGAGGAAAGGAAGTAAATACAAAACATAGGGGAAAAAATCACCTATAACCTCCACCCCTAGAGCTACCAGTGTGAAAATTTTATACATATTTTCTTTCAGTTTTTTTTCTATATGTTCTTACCTGGTTCAGATCATAGTACATATATATTTTTCTACTTTTATATTTTTCCTTAATATTATAACAAAAATGTCCCTTTGCAACTAAAAAAGTTCTTCATCTACATACCTGTTAACAACCATAAACAAGTCCCTTGTTTGGATGTACCATTTATTGAGATCATATGGTATTTTAAAAGCCGTCCTCCAAGTTTACTCACACTAGAAGTCAGTCATATTCAATTCCTCCCTTTCCTTCATTACCCAAAGCCACTTAGTCTTGATGGCTATCTATTCTATTTCTGAACAATTTCTTTTACCTGTCCCAGTGGTTTCAATCCCAGCTAGAACATATAGGGAGCTTTAAAAAATAGTGATTGCTGGGGCCCCACCAAAGACTGAGCTAATCAGAATCTCTGGGGGATGGAGACCAGGTATCCACAAGTCTAAAAGCTTCCCAGTTAATTTTTAGAGGAGGACAACACATTTAGTTTTTTTTTTTTTTTTTAGTTTTATTTCAATCAAATCACACTTTCTTTTCCAACTGTTGCAAAGTGTATCTACAATTTTCTATTACAGATTCACTTTTAAAAAGTTTTCTGTGACATTACAGCAAGCTTTTCTTTTTCAAACAGAGGAATATTCCCAAATTTTTCCTCAAGTAAAAATAAAAACTCCACTCTAGTAAATGGCAATACATGAAATTACAGTAAACCAGACACTTGAAAGGATAGCCAAGAAGTCTTCCAACAGTTTATTAGAAAGAATGTAGACATTAAAAAAAAATTCCCCACTGCCATGAACATATATTGAGGTTTTCAGCCCAGATACAAGCTGGATCAAAAAAAAAAAAAAGAAAGAAAGAAAGGAATGAAAAAAATCCAATAGTGCATTAACATTTTTTCCCACTCATTTGTCATAATGACAGTGCAAATACAAATTTGGTCTAAATGTACAGACTCTCAAACAACAATGTACAGCCTTTCTTCATCCTCTGTGCTAAGAAATGTAGAAGTTTAAGTACCAAGCGATACCAAATGTACAGGCTTCAAAACCATCAAGTTACAGCATTCGCTAGTTTTAGCCAAGATACATCTGGAACACTGACAAATGATCACTTATGCACAATAATGTGAAGCAAATTTTTTGAAAAAAAGAAAAACTTTAGTGAAATAATTCTGAAAGATATACCAGAGGAGCAACATGTTACCAGTTTAAAGTATCAACCAATTGTTTCAGCCACTTTGAGTCCATGTTCTAAAACCTAAAATTTAGTTCCTTTCCCTAAGCTCAGTGCTTCCTATCATGTCAGTATCTAGGTTATGAAGTAAAGGAGACTTTGGTGAAATGTTTTTATTTATCACAACTGCTTTATCAATTGCCTAGGACCTCAACAGCATCATGGACCTCTTGCGACTTCATGGACTGCAGCCAGGCTCATCTGTCCATGGGATTCTCAGGCAAGAATACTGGAGTGGGTTCCCACACCCTCCTCCAGGGGATCTTCCTGATCCAGGGATTGAACCCAGGTCTCCTGCATTGCAGGCAGATGCTTCACCAACTGAGTCACCAGGGATGCCCCCAAATTGCCCAGTACAATGTTACATATCAACCCTTAGTGAAGCCTTTAAAAAAGCAAACAGGTTGAAAAATGGGTTACAGGAGGCAAATATAGTATCTGCCTTTAGAGCTATCAACTCAGGAATTCTCTCAGTAACAGAATCTTGCAGAGAAGTTATTTTTCTTTCTCAAAATCCAGTGATGACAACATTCCTTACTCCAGATCTGGTTTTTTTTTTTTTTCCATCACTGTCTTGTGAATCATCACCTGCTCCATCTACTTCTGGTTAATCTACATTCTCATCACCACCCATGTTGTTCATCATCTCAGAGAAACGATCAAAATTCGACATGTCTGCAACTGAATCACAATCACCTGCACAGTCTTTCCAATTATTGAAGTTCACACTAAGCCAATTAAGCTTTGCCCTCTCTTTTGTTAACCTTGGCCATGACTGGCCAGATCCTTCTTTTCACAAGCAATATAAAATTTATCTGTTCTTTTATGCTTGGAATTATTTGGATCAATACAGTGAAAAAGATCAATTTCATTTAAATGTTTAAAATGATCGATTCCTCCAAGACAACTGAATATAAGTTTGGAGTTCTCAAAATTTACATTAACATCTTGACTGTCTTCAACATAAAATTCAGTGAAGACATAGTTCCTTTGATCATACCACTTTGCAGAAGCAGGCTGTATCGTGAACAGGGCAGGGGCACTGACTAATGGGTGGGTGAGACTCTCCAGTGGCCTGGAAATGGAGGTTTTCTCCTCAGTGAATTTTAATACAGTCAGAGTTGAGATGCAATGCCCCAGTCCCTCCTCCAGCCCCCTGCCACTTCCCAAGTCCCAGCCCTGCTCAACTCCCAATCAGCTTATTGCAGTTACCTCCTAACTCTTCTCTTGTTTCTGTTTTGTACATGATTTTCTTTATTTATCGAGGCTGTGCTGGGTCTTCATCGCTGTGCAGGTTTTTCTCTAGCTGTAGTGCTGGGCCTCTCATTGCAGTGGCTTCTCTTGTTGAGAATCACAGGCCCTAGGGTGTGTGGACACAGTAGTTGTGGCACATGGGGTTGATAGTTGAGGTTCCTGGGCTCTGTAGCATGGGCTCAGTTGTTCCATGGCATGTAAGAGATTCTTCCTGGACCAGGGATCAAACCCTTATCTCTTGCATTGGCAGACAGATTCTTTACCACCAAGCCACCAGGGAAGCCCCTCTCTTCCTGTTTCTAGTCTTTCTCTTCTGCAATCTCCACTCCTGCATGTGAAGTGAAGTGAAGTGTGTCTGACTCTTTGCGACCCCATGGACTGTAGCCTATCAGGCTCCTCCATCCATGGGATTTTCCAGGCAAGAGTGCTGGAGTGGATTGCCATTTTCTTCTCCAGGGGATCTTCCCGACCCAGGAATCGAATCTGGGTCTCCTGCATTGTGGGCAGACGCTTTACCGTCTGAGCCACCTGGGAAGCCACTCCTGCATACTGCTTCCCAAATTTCTTTGGGAAGTAACTGCTAAAACATGGGTCAGATCACATCACTCCCATACTGCCTAAACAAGAGAGTCAAACTTGGCCTGAGCAAGATCCTCCTCCAACCAACATTTCTGCATCCTTTCCTCCTCTGGGTCTTCCACTGCTCGAAGACTACCACTATCCTCTTCTTACTTTGACTTCTATTTCAATTACCACATCCTTCTTCTATCCGTCAACAATTGTCTATTGAGTGGCTACTATGTACCACCCATCTACTCAGTACATTTTTTGAATTGCTACTGTATCTAGGTATTGGGGATATGGCAGTGAATAAGCTTATTTAACTTATATGCAGAGTGCATCATGAGAAGCGCTGGGCTGGAAGAAGCACAAGCTGGAATCAAGATTGCTAGGAGAAATATCAATAATCTCAGATATGCAGATGACACCACCCTTATGGCAGAAAGTGAAGAGGAACTAAAAAGCCTCTTGATGAAAGTGAAAGAGGAGAGTGAAAAAGTTGGCTTAAAGCTCAACATTCAGAAAACGAAGATCATGGCATCTGGTCCCATCACTTCATGGGAAACAGATGGGGAAACAGTGTCAGACTTTATTTTTTTGGGCTCCAAAATCACTGCAGATGGTGATTGCAGCCATAAAATTAAAAGACACTCCTTGGAAGGAAAGTTATGATAAACCTAGATAGCATATTAAAAAACAGAGATATTGCTTTGCCAACAAAGGTCCATCTAGTCAAGGCTATGGTTTTTCCAGTAGTCATGTATGGATGTGAGAGTTGAACTGTGAAGTGAGCTGAGCACCGAAGAATTGATGCTTTTGAACTGTGGTGTTGGAGAAGACTCTTGAGAGTCCCTTGGACTGCAAGGAGATCCAATCAGTCCATCCTAAAGGAGACCAGTCCTGGGTGTTCATTGGAAGGACTGATGCTGAAAGTCCAGTACTTTGGCCACCTCATGTGAAGAGTTGACTCATTGGAAAAGACCCTGATGCTGGGAGGGATTGGGTGCAGGAGGAGAAGGGGACGACAGAGGATGAGATGGCTGGATGGCATCACCGACTCGATGCACATGAGTTTGGGTGAACTCTGGGAGTTGGTGATGGACAGGGAGGCCTGGCATGCTGTGATTCATGGGTTCACAAAGAGTCGGACACGACTGAGTGACTGAACTGAACTGAAGACAGACAAAATTACCTGCTTGGTGGAGCTTAGTGGGAGAGGCAGACAACAAAACAAGTGCACAAATAGGAAAATGTTAGGTAAGTGTGATGCAGAGAATTGGAACATATAGCGACTAGGTGGCTATTTTTGACTGGGTGGCTATTTCCATCTGAAATGGCCTTTCCAAGGAGGTGACATCTATACTGAGATCTAAGTGACAGGAAGGGAGGGACCAGCTATTCAGAGTTTAAGGGGCAAAGCATTCTAAAGATAGGACCAGTCACTGTGAAGGCTTTCAGGCCAAATGAAGTCTGATTGAAGGGCCAGAAGAAGGCAGAGCAGCTGAAGCACAGGGGTAAAGGGTGAGCCGTGGGAGATGAAGTTGGAGTCAGCTCACATGTGCTAAGTCAGGGTAAAGAGTCAGAGTTTGATTCTTTGGGCAATGATGGGAAGCCACTGGAGGGCTTTAAGTGAGAGAGTGACATGATGTGCTTTGTGTTTGAACAAGATCTCTCTGGTTGCTGTGGGAACAACACATTGGGGGAGACAGTAGGAGCAGGGAGCAGGTAGGTGCTTTGGTGGCAGTCTGGTTTTCCTTGAAGTACTTGCTCCATTTAAGACAAATAACAAATCAAAAGCTCCTCTTGTTTTTAAGCAAAATATTAAAATTCTCATTATCATCTAACAGGACCTGAATGGGCTGACCTCTCTCCAGCTTCCTGTACACCATCTTTGCCCCTGCTATTGAGCCTTGCTGACTTTCTGTCAGTTCTTCAAATGTAGTAGGCCACAGGACCTTTGGACTTGCTGTGGTTATATGTTATTTGCACGTATGACAAAATATACATACCATAAAATTTACCATGTTAACCATTTAAAAGTATACAACTCAGTGGCATTAAGGATATCCACAATGTTGTCATCATCACTCTCTAGCTCCAGAACTTTTTCATCATCTCAGGAGGAAACACTGGACTATTAAGCAATCACTTCCCATTCCCTCCTGCCCCAGCCCCTGGGAGACCATTAATCTGCTTTCTGTCTCTATGGATTTGCTTCTTCTGGATAGTTCACAAAAATGAGTACAATATGTGGTATTTGTGTGGCTTCTTTCACTCGGTATAAAGTTTCCAAGATTCATTCATATGGTAGCATGTGTCAGTACATCATTCCTTTTTATGACTGAATAATATTCCATTGGATGGATTTATCACATTTTGTTTACCCATTCCTTAATTGGTGGACATTTGTTTAGGTTGTCTCCACCCTTCAATTAATGTGACTAGTGCTGCTGTGAACACTCATATACACATTTTTGTTCAAATCCCTGCTTTCAATTCTTGGGGGTGTATACCTAACAGTGAATTGCTGTGTGATATGATAGCTGTGGTCATATTTTGAGGAATGAGATCAGTGAATCTTTGACATGGATTGGTTTCCTGTGGCAACAAAGTACAATTAAAATAATTGCAGAAAATTTATTTTCTCCCAGTTCTGAAGGCCAGAAGTCTGAAATCAAAGTGTCAGGAGGGCCAAGCTTCCTCTGAGACCAGGTAGAATCCTTGTTTGCCTCTTCCTAGCTTCTAGTGGTGACAATCGATCCTTGGCACTTTTGGCTTACAGCTACATCATTTCAATCAGTCTCATGGCCTTTACCCTGTGTGTGTCTGTGTCTTCACGTGGCCCTCTTCCTGGGTCTTTTCTTCTTTTAAGGACACCAGTCATATTGGACTAAGGGCCACCCTACTCCAGTATGACCTCCTCTTAAATAATTACATCTGCAACAACACTATTTCCAAATAAAGTCACATTCTGAGGTAAAGGGGTGAGGACTTTAACATATCGTTTTGGAGGACACAATTCAATCCATGACAAACTGACAGACATTACTGTGCTTCTGAATCTCCTGGGGATCCTGTTAACATGGGCTTGGTGTGAGGCCTGAGGTTATGCATTTTCAATCAGCTCTCCCAGCTGGTAGTTGTGCTGCTGGTTCACTGATATGGTGGCCAACTAGTCTTAGTTTTACCAATAAAAATCCAGAGTTAAATGAAACCCTTCAGTCCTGGGAAAACTGGAATGTTTGTCACCCTATTATATCACAGACCACATTTTCAGTAGCAAGGCTCTAGTTATGAACTATGGTGATTTACCCATTAATTACATTACTGAATATTCTTATTTATCTTTACATTTAAATAAATTATTTTCTGCTAGAATAGCCCAAGATTTCAAGACTCTTGACCCCAAAAAAGCTTCAGACAAACCGTGAAATGGTGACTTAGTTGAGTTCATGGGTGCCATATATGAATATTGTATATTAACTCATGAAATTATCTATGATGCTCAGCATTATCCCAGTTGGGTTGAAAACTGAGGTTTTTGACCCATTTGCAGAGTAATTATGCATGGGAAAGACCTTTTTGGATAAGAATATGCACTGGGTTTGATGTCTTCAGTATCCTTTTCTTGTGCCACCCAGGGCCTGTGAATGTGGAAGTGAAAGTGCCTTTCTGAGGGTGGGTTTGAGCATATTGTGGTTTGAGCTCTTGATTCCCATTAAGACCACCTGAAAAACTTTGAAAACTGCCACGCCCTCACTCCAAATCAAATGATTCAGGCTACCTGGGATTGGGCACAGGCAGTCAAGGCTTTGTTGTTAGTGTTTAAGTTCTCCAGGTGATGCAAATAAGCAACCAGAGTAGAAAATCACTCTGCAAGATCTTCGTTTATAAGAGAAACATTGCCAATCTGTCCCTAATCTTTTTTTCCACCCGCACCTACATTCCTCTCCACTCCTCTCTATGCCCGCTTACCTCTCTGTCATGGTTGGTCATTACCTTAAGCAAGTTCTCCTTTTCCTCATATTTGTGTCCTATTTATACAGTGACCTCACTGACCTGGGAGCATGTAGAACCCACTGGCGGTAATAATTACTCCTGCAACTGACCTTGGCAGGCTTTCTTCGAGCTTTATTGACTTTTTCATTCTTTCACAAAAGGCATCCTTAGCATCATCCACAATAAAGTTGCGACATTAGCCTGTGATAATGTTGCTGTTTTGACTGCAGAGTCTCTTAGGAATCCAGCGAAATCTCCCACAGAATCTGTACTATATTCCTCTGCAAACCAGCCACAGGAAATCTGGGTGGAGTGTACATTGCTTTTTTATTGGGATATAATTCATGTGCTATAAAATTCACCCTTTTACAGTGTCCAATTCAGTGGTTTTTAGTATATTCACGAAATTATGCACAATCTAATTCCAGAGCATTTTTGTCACTCCCCAAAGAAACCCCCTACTCATCAACAGTCACTCATCGTTCCTGTTGCCCCCCTGCAAACTAATCTATTTCTGTCTCTATGGATCTGTCTATTCTGGACATTGCCTATAAATGGAACATTCAGTATGTGGTCTTTTGTGTCTGGCTTCTTAGCATATTTTCAAGGCTCAAACATATTACAGCAAATATCAGTGCTTCGTTGTTTGTGTGTGTGTGTGACCAAATAATTTTCCACTGTATGGATGTGCTACCTTATGTTTATCTATTCACAAGTGATGGACATTGGCGTGCTGTGAACATTCATGGGCAGGCTTTTGTGTGGACATGTTTTCATTTCTCTTGGGAGTGGAACCACTGGGTCATATGGTAACTGTATTTAACATTTTGAGGAACTTCTAAATTGTTTTCCAACCTTATTTTTTGACCTTAAAACAGTTCTTTCCTGAGTGTGAGCTGGTCTGTACTTGTTAGGGTGGGGAATATGAGTCTCAGGTACTTTAAACACTTTTTTTTTTCCTGTTATATATTTTATGTGAAGAATGACTGGTACTTTCACATAGAACCTTGTCATTTGGCTTCCAAAATGTCAAGAAAGCATGCAGCGCCTGTGGTGGCAAGGATTGGGGGTGTCTGTCTGAGCTCCCGTGTTCCTAACCATCCCTCCAGCTGTATCTCCGGCCACCTGTCACAGTCTGTTACTGGCACAGACAAGGCCAGCTTGTTCCAAGGACACGACTACTGGGCCACTTCCATCTCAGATGGCCTGGTGGGCCGTCCAAATGTAGAAATCCGATTGCTTTCCGGGGATGGCAATAAACCAGGTGCAGACAATCCTGCACATGGAAAGCCCTACTGCGTACAAAGCAAAAACTCTTCTACTCACTCCCAGAGGCCCTGCCCCACTCCTCGGCTGGCTGGCTTAGCCTGTGCGGACTCACGCGGGTAAACGGCCTCCTCCGCATGCGCAGTTTCCGCCGGTCGGTTCCTTAAGTGGGCGCTCTGGCGGGTGCGCGCTCAAGCACGCGCGCAGTCTCGCGTGCACGCGCGCACGGGGCCTCTAGCCGCACGCGCCCCTGCCCCGCCCCGCCCCGCCCCGCCCCCTCCCCCCCTCTGGTCTGTGAGTTAAAGTCTCGAAAACTTAGGACCCGAGCTGTGACTGGTGGGCGGAGCTAGAGCTGCAACCTGCGGGAGAAGAAAACACCAATGAGGAGAGAGCGGGGCCATTTTGGTAAAGGAAAATCAACCAGCAAAGAAGAGAAAACGAGCAAAGGACCCAATGACCAAGCTAACTTTTCTTTTAGGTTAGTACAGACACAGTGAAAGGCTACACAAGTTGTAATACAACATCCCTTGGAAAAGCTTAAGAAGTATGAAATCAGATAAAATCTGTTGCATAAATCATACATGTATTGAAATTAGACTGGTAACCTTCATGCGTACCCCATGCCTTTATGTCCTCCACATTTGTGCTTGCGTGCTAAGTCGTTTCAGTCCTGTCCAACTCTGTGCGACCTTATGGACTGGAGCCTGCCAGGCTCCTGTGTCCTTGGGATTCTCCAGGCAAGAATACTGAAGTGGGTTGCCATGCCCTCCTCCAGGAAATCTTCCTGAGTTAGGGATCAAACCTGCATCTCTTATGTCTCTTGCATTGGCAGGCAGGTTCT
>SJYX01003271.1:619560-643062 GCA_006410675.1 Oreotragus oreotragus
CCCCCTCCCCCCTCCCGCGCGCCCGCCCGCCTCCAGCTGCCGCCGCCGCCGGAGCTCTGTAGTATGGCATCGAGGAGAATGGAGACCAAACCTGTGATAACCTGTCTCAAAACCCTCCTCATCATCTACTCCTTCGTCTTCTGGGTGAGTGGCCACGCCGGACCGGCGGCTGCGCTGCCGTCCACCGGTCAGTGTAGTGATGCTTCGGGAAGGGATGGGGGAGGAAAAAAACCAAAGCAAAAATCCAATCTCGGTCTCCTTACGGAGATAGGTGCAGGGCTGGGGCTGCAGGATGGCAAGGTGCAGCCTTGGGGCTGCTCGGACCCTGCACCCCGCCCGGCGTAGGCTGCAAGGGGCTGCGTGGTGGCGATGACTGTAGGTTGTCGACCTTTCCAAAATATTTTAACGCATTGACTTATTCTTTTAAGCTCGCGGGTTAGGGTCAGCCTCTGGGGAAAGTTGCGGTTTTATTCGGCTGTTTTCCTCTCTGGATCCCCCTCCTCATCCTCCCTTACCAGCCCGTTCGCGGCGCCTCTTGGAGCTAACCTGTGGCCGGCTGGGAGCAGGAGCAAGAGCGCAGGGTTTGATCCCAGATTCCCGGTTATTCCCGACCCCGCGGGGCTGCGAGAGGCAGGCGCCGGGAGCCGTGAGCTGCTTGGCTGGGCAAGGGAGATCAAAGGCCCCCCAAGCGCACTGATATGGGGTGGGCGCCGCCGCCGCGCCGAAATGCACGAAGGGAAGAGGGTCTTACATAAACCAGGGGCATCTTTGCGCTTTCTCGGAGACCCAGGTCTTAGGACCTTTTGCCCACTCGCCTGCACCCTTACACTCATCTTTCTGTCGTTGCGTGAACCCATTCTGCAGAGCCCCAGGGAAGGACCCCCACCACTTGATGACAGCAATAGCGCCCCAACTCTACTCCCCACATCTTAATTGGTGCTGCTATCGGTCCTTGAACCTCAATGCAGAAGGGTGACGTCAGCCCCTCAGCAGAAGCCTCTGCGAGCTGGAGGAGGAGTGGGGGGGCGGACTCCAGGCTTGTGCCTTACCTCATCCTGTTTGGCAATTCGTGGAATCAGTGCAGGGCTGACACTGCAGTGATTCATTTGAAGTAGGTGGTACCTAAAGACCATTCCCCGTTATTTCTCTTTCGGTGTAGATGACTCCCTTTTCCCCAAGTTTTCCTTCCCTGAACCAAGCACAGCCACCCTACAGGAGAATGAATGTCACTACTCACCCCCCAATAATCTGGGTCACTTCAGCTTTCAAGGCAGTCATTTTGAAACCCGGGGCTCTGCAGAAAAAGCCAATCCCAGTTTTTGGTGGTTTTTCTCTTTGCCTTTACCCCCGCCCCCCAATTAGCCCTAATTTTGGTTTGAAAGCGGGGCACAGTGCTTTATGAGGTGCTCAGACTTGGCCTGATGGTGAAACAGCCTGTTTGTAATGACCAAGGCAGGAACTGAGATTTATTAAGGATAAAAAAATTCCTAATGCGCTCCCCGCCCCCTGCCCCCTGCGGACATTCCTTGTCATTGGCAATTCTTCAGGTCGGGAATCTGTGGACTCTGGGGATCAGGCATACCAAGAACTCTGCAATGAGGTAAGATAGATTAACTGGTGTATCACACAGGCAACCACAGAAATGGAATTTATTTGGGCTGAAATTTCAGTAGTGTAATTGTGAGCTCTGCCCAGATCCTATATTATGTTCCTGGTAAAAGCAAGAATGCATGCTGGTTGCTGAAACTTCCCAGTAAGCTTTCCTGGGAACTGGTTTAGCTTTTTTGTTTGTTTCATTATATCTCTTTGTGTTTTGCCCTTCCTATTTACTTGACTTCCTATTTGTTCCTGGAGTAAATCATATGGGTAATTATTTTTAGCTTCCTGAAAAATCTTCCAGCATCTCTGCTTGCTGGTAAAGAAGGGAGCCTTCTAGAGGAAGGCTTTTCATGGGAGCTTTTAAACTCTTCTTGTTTACTCCCTCCCCTCCCCAACCTCCTGAATCCAATTACTTAATGCACCCTAATACATCTTAAGTACAACATTTTATGCCCTCTGAAGTTCCTTGATGCCTGCATTTTCATTTTTTCCCCTACTTTCAAGATTTCTGTAGTCTCTTAAATGTTTACCTGACAAATAGTTTAAATAGCATTCAATAATCACTTCATACTTCACAACCAACAAATTAGATCTCTCTAGATGCAAGGGTATTTTTAAATAAGACATTTTCGTGAATAAACCATGGTACAAATGCTGTGTTTTCTACTATATCTTAAATGGCAAGAAAAAAACCAGTTTTATTGAGATCTAATTCACATACTTCACCCCTTTTAAAGTGTACAAATTAGTGGTTTTTAGTATATTCACAGATATGTGTAACCATCACCCCAGTCAATTTTAGAACATTTTCATTACCTGAAAAAGAAACCCCATACCTTTTTGCTATCATTCTCTTTTCTGCTCTCTCACCACCCTGCTGCTGCTAAGTTGCTTCAGTCATGTCCGACTCTGTGCGACCCCATAGATGGCAGCCCACCAGGCTGCCCCGTCCCTGGGATTCTCCAGGCAAGAACACTGGAGCAGATTGTCATTTCCTTCTCCAGTGCATGAAAGTGAAAAGTGAAAGTGAAGTCGCTCAGTCGTGTCCAACTCCTAGCGACCCCATGGACTGCAGCCTACCAGGCTTCTCCGTCCATGGGATTTTCCAGGCAAGAGTACTGGAGTGGGGTGCCATTGCCTTCTCCGCTCACCACCCTAAGCAGTCACTTTTTGTATAGATTTCCCTTTTCTGGACATTTAATCTAAATGAAATCATACAGTATGTGGTCTTTTGTGAATGGCTTCTTTTGCTTAGCATAATGTTCTCATTCACATGTATTCCTTTTAATGGCCAAATAATACTCCACTGCATGCTTATACACTGTATCCCATTTTGTTCATTCATCTGTCCACTGATAGACATTTGGGTTATTTCTATCTTGTGGCTATTATGAGTGTCAGTGCTATAAACATTTATGTGCGAGTTTTTGTGTGAACACATGTCTTCGTTTCTCTTGGGTATATACCTAGGAGTGGATTTGCTGGGTCATATGGGTAACTCTGATTAATCATTTGAAGACCTGCCAGACTGTTTACCAAAGTGACTGCACCATTTTACATTACTTCTAGCAGTGTATGAATACTGTGATTTAAAGTATTTCTCCACTTTATTGCCAACATTTGTTATTATCTGACTTTTAAAATTCTAGCCATGCTAGTAGATATCTCATTGTGGTTTTGATTTGAATTTCCTTGATGAGCAGTGATACTCAGCATCTTTTTATGTGTTTATTGGTCATTTGTATATCTTCCTTTAAGAAATGTCTGTTCATGTCTTTTGCCCAATTTTTATTTCAATTATTTTTTAAACATTGTTGTAGTTGTTGGATGTGTCCTTTATGTATTCTTGATTCAAGTTTCTTATCAGATACATCATTTGCAAATATTTTCTCCTGTTGTTCAGTTGCCCAGTCATGTCTCATTCTTTGTGACCCCATGGACTGCAGCACGCCAGGTCTCCCTGATTCTCTGGGTTGTTTATTTACTTTCTTGGTGGTGTCCCTTGATGTATAAAGGGTTTTTTTATTTTGATAAAGTCCAATCTACCTATTTTTTGTTGCTGTGGTTTTCGTATCATATTTAAGAATTTTTCACCAAATGAGAGTTTATGAAGAAAATACTGTCTATAAGAGTGATTTGTCTATTCAGTAAATGCAGTTGATAAATGTATCTTTCTCTGGCATGTAGTAGATACTCAAATATTTGTCAAAACTTCTAGGATTATGTTAGGTAATTTACAAGGATGATCTTGGTGTTCTTTTAAGTGGAAGATGGACAAAAGATTAGGCAGAATTTTTTCCTTCCTGTTTTCTTTGAATCATTTTAATACGACTACTTCTCTTCCCATACCTCGGATTTAGGACTAGAAGACATTTGAGCTTAAAATGGTGGTAGACCAGTAGCATCAAGAGATTGATGTACCTACAGTTATGAGAGATCTTATATATGCATTAATATACTCTATTGGTGTTTTTCTTTCTGACTTACTTTAGAAAGTTGGTAACGATGACTCTATATGCAAGATAGCAAAAGAGACACAGATGTAAAGAATAGACTTTTGGACTCTGTGGGAGAAGACAAGGATGGGATGATTTGAGAGAATAGCATTGAAACACATATATTATCATATGTGAAATAGATCGCCAGTCCAGGTTCAATGCATGAGACAGGGCGCTCAGGGCCAGTGTGCTGGGATAACCCAGAGGGATGGGATGGGGAGGGAGGTTGGGGGGGGTTCAGGATGGGGAACACATGTACACCCATGGCTGATTCATGTTAATGTGTGGCAAAAACCACCACAATATTGTAAAATAATTAGCCTCCAATTAAAATAAATTTAAAAAAGAAAGATCTTGTTTTATCTGGCCTCTTCTATTTATAATTACTCTCCCTCTCTGAGATGTTCCTCTAAAGCAGTGGTTCTCAGCAGCAAACAATTTTGCCTCTCCCCTCCCCCAGTATTTGGCCATGTCTGCAGACATATTTTGGTCACAGCTGTGAGTGGGGTGCTACTGGCATCTCATTGGTAGAGGCCACAGGTGCTGCTAAGCATACTACAAGGCACAGGACAGCCCTTCACAAGAAAGAATTATCTGGCTCAAAATGTCAACAGTGCCCACAACCTCTGCACTAGTGGACTTTACATAGTAATAAGTTAGTATGTAGAAAAAGAGAATCTTATGCAAAACTCCCTATGTTTACTATTGTTTGGAACCCCCATACCCAAGCACTCGCAGCACAATTGCAAGTAAGAAGAGAAACATTCTCCTTTTTATTTGGAGATAAAGGTAGGTGGTTCTTTATGTAATAGTATTGAAATAGATTGGATGATCCTCCAGTTAAATAGTATCACCTGAATGTTAGGTAAGTGGCTCCATTATGGTCCTTGATTTGTATGTTTCATTTTCAGAGGAGGAAAAAACACACCTAGTAGTAAGTTATCCTGAGCTTTAAGACTAGCAAACAGTGCCTGACGCATAGAAGGTTTACTCTGGAAGTATTTAACAAATGAATGAATAAATGAATTTTTATTAACTACTCTTGGGCTCATGTATTTATTTCAATTCACCTCAATTAGGAGGGTTTTTGAAAGTGATATTTTCTGTCTACCTGTGGTGGTTTAAACGTGTTCCTGACAGTGATGTGTGGAAAGGTGGAGTTGATCTTCTAATGAGACTTGATCTTCTAATGATAGTTCAGTTATTATATTTTTATGATCAGCTAGTTTGCCAGTCACTTTAATTATCTAAAATTTTAATTGAAATTTTCTTTGTTAAGCTTGAATAAAAAAAGATATATATCTTACTCTAATACAAAAAAACCTCCATGACAAATACAGTTTTTTCAACAACAAACAGGAAAACTATAAATGTGATGCTTACAAGGTAAATTTTGTTTTGATTTAGAAAAATTTTTAATGTATTTTAAACACTCATCTGATTTCTAAGCTAAGATTGAAATCCACTATAGTTACATCCACTAAATAATATGGTCGAGAGAAATATCCTTGCTTCATTCCAGTGTATATTGGATTTGGTTTCTTCTTTGATCCAAAGAGGAAATTAGCTTGATCAATTATGATACCAAATTCTCTTATGGTGAAATATCAGTGGTTTTTTTTTTTTTTTTAATTTTGGAAGCATCTCTGATCTTTTTAGGGAGAAGATTAAAAGAAATAATGGTCAGAATATTTCTTTTGTCATCCAGAAAGTTTAGGTACTTGGATTAGAGGGGAAAAGTCTTAAATAGAACAGCCCCTAATGTTTTACAAAGTGTTTGAATTTGGGCACACACTTAAGGCTATACTTACCCTTTTGTGTATCTTTGGAATTCAACATTCTTTGAATGTCTTGTATGCCAGGTATTTCAAATGAATGTTTACCAACTTTTATTAGCTGCTGCTTTTACCATGTTACCTTTGTTTCTAAATGAAGCAGTTAATCTGTTACTTTTCAGTATTAGGTGTTATATATTGTCTTCCTGCTATGGAAGATCATGATTTAGTTCTCTTACCCCTTTCTCCCTCCCTCACATCTTTCCTAAATTGGGTAGACCCCAATATATCTTCTATCAGTATCATATCAACTTGGTTAGAGCAGTAGTCAGTGATCATATTAATTAGGTAAGCTGAGTCACAGCTGAACCTTGTAGTGTTTCTATTACGATTGCTTGCACAGCTTTTCCCCTTCAGTTAAAAGTTGCTTTGTTTTATCCTTCACTTGTTAATTTTCTTCATTCACCACTAAATTATCCCCATATTCTCCCCCAAGAACTGCATATCTTCACTTAGTGTATTGAAACACGTCGTGTATTCTGTCAGTTTCTTATTCTTAAAAAACAGTCATTAATATTGTTAGAGATGTTTCTCCCAGAGTAGGCTAGTGTTCGCTGGGCCTTTGAAACAGCTGACATCATTATAATCTCCCTTTACCATTATCCTAGTGGGGAATCTTGTCTCCTTTTATGTTGAGTCTTCAGTTTCCTAGATGTCCTGTCTTCCTCTCTTTGTTCATCCATTTTGATGGAGCAAACCTTCTAGTAACTGTCTGGAAAAGAGTTCATGAGAGGTTAATTTGTAGAGGCTTTGCAGGTATGAACATCTTATTATGCTCATGCACATAATTTGATAGTTTGGCTGAGTATAGAATTCTAGTTCATACATCATTTACTCTCAGAATTTTTCTGTCACTTCCTCTTCTCACCCAGGTCTCGCTCTTGTTGCTGTTGAGAAATCCAAATGAGTTATTATTATTATTCTTAAATTCTGCTTTTCTTTGAAAGCATCTGGAATCTTTCTAGTTCCTAGTGCTCTGAAATTTCACAATATTACCTCTTGCCATATGTTTATTTCTGTCTTTCCTCTGTACCCTTTCAATGTGCAAACTCAGGTCCTTCCATTTGGGGAAATTTTCTTGAGTTGTTTTGTTTTGCTTTATTTTAAATTTCCTTTCATTTTCTCTGTTGTGTCTGTTTCAGTGTTGGACCTCTTAGATCCTCTAATCTTCCTCCCTTCTGTTTTCTAATTCTTTGTCTTTTTGTTCTGCCTTCTGGAAGATCTCTCCCAGTTTACCTTGTCTGCTATTGCATTTTTCGTGTGTTTTATATGTTGATTTTTAGGAGCTCCCTTTTGAGGTCTGAGCATTTCTTCTTCTAGCATCCCACTCTTGTTTCGTAAGTGTAGTATTTTAAGATCTTCTGACAATATTAATGATTTTTTTTTTAAAGTTTGCTTCTTTCTGCAGTTTCCTCCCAGCTTCTGTGTTATCTGGCATACTACAGACTGACCTCAAATTTTTGGTAACCATTTGTTCTCTGTTCTGTATATGTTTAAGAGTGGAGCTCTAGAAACACTGACTGGAACCTCTTAGCATGAAGTGAGAGTTTGTAAGTTGGGTGATTTAGCTGGGCTGTTGAGTTTTGGAAATCAGTCTTTTCCTTTGGTCTAATCAGATTTCCTGTAGAAGAATCTTCCAGTCTTCTCTCTGGATGAACAAGGTTAGGGATATAGATGTCTCCACGTGCAGTATAAACACACCTTTGTTTAAGCTCCTGTTTCAAGTGTAGAATCCAGCGTCCACTGTGCTTTTGTTCTCTAGTTCATTCTCTCTAGATAGTAAATCTCTGAACCCATGATAGAATGGGGGAGAAGACAGAGACTGGAAGTTGGAGGGGATCTAATTGCTTTTCAAAAAGCTTTTCCCAGATTCTCCATATTTTAGCTCCTTTTTGTTCCTGGTCCCAAGAGTGCATGGAGTTGCCTTCTAGGGGTGCTTGTGTGCAAATATTTTATTCTTGGAGTTGCTCACAGCTGCGTAAGATTTGGCTTTTTCTCAGCTTCCAAAATGTCATTGTGGTTGTCTCCTCTTCCATTCTCTTTGTTATTGTGGGTTTAAAAAAAAAAAAAAACCCAGTCATTTCAGTGGACTTTTGGGAGCTAGCCAAGGTAAATGGATGTGTTCAATCCATCATCTTTAACTTGAAGTCCTTTATATCTGTATCTCTACCTTGCATGTAACTAATTAAATATGGAGTTGATTGTGAGTGATTGAATAGAGCATCTGAGATGGCAACAGTTGGGATCTTCTAATAGATATTGGTAGTTTGAGCATTCTTTGGCATTGCCTTTCTTTGGGATTGGAATGAAAACTGACCTTGTCCAATCCTGTGGCCACTGCTGAGTTTTCCAAATTTGCTGGCATATTGAGTGCAGCACTTTCACAGCATCATCTTTCAGGATTTGAAATAGCTCAACTGGAATTCCATCACCTCTACTAGCTTTGTTCTTAGTGATGCTTTCTAAGGCCCACTTGACTTCACATTCCAGGATGTCTGGCTCTAGGTGAGTGATCACACCATCATGATTATCTGGGTTGTGAAGATCATTTTTGTACAGTTCTTCTGTGTATTCTTGCCACCTCTTCTTAATATCTTCTGCTTCTGTTAGGTCCATACCATTTCTGTCNCTGGCTCTAGGTGAGTGATCACACCATCGTGATTATCTGGGTCATGAAGATCTTTTCTGTACAGTTTTTATGTGTATTCTTGCCACCTCTTCTTAATATCTTCTGCTTCTGTTAGGTCCATACCATTTCTATCCTTTATCGAGCCCATCTTTGCATGAAAAGTTCCCTTGGTGTCTCTAATTTTCTTGAAGAGATCTCTAGTCTTTCCCATTCTGCTGTTTTCCTCTATTTCTTTTTATTGATCGCTGAAGAAGGCTTTCTTATCTCTCCTTGCTATTCTTTGGAACTCTGCATTCAGATGCTTATATCTCTCCTTTTCTCCTTTGCTTTTCACTTCTCTTCTTTTCACAGCTATTTGTAAGGCCTCCCCAGACAGCCATTTTGCTTTTTTGCATTTCTTTTCCATGGGGATGGTCTTGATCCCTGTCTCCTGTACAATGTCACAAACCTCCATCCATAGTTCATCAGGCACTCTGTCTTATCAGATCTAGTCCCTTAAATCTATTTCTCACTTCCACTGTATAATCATAAGGGATTTGATTTAGGTCATACCTGAATGGTCTAGTGGTGTTCCCTACTTTCTTCAATTTGAGTCTGAATTTGGCAATAAGGAGTTCATGATCTGAGCCACAGTCAGCTCCTGGTCTTGTTTTTGTTGACTGTATAGAGCTTTTAATCATTATTTATGATTAGAGCTCTTCAAAACATGGGCATAGAAAGACCCTACCTCAGCATAGTAAAGACCATATGTGATAAGCCTACAGCAAACATTATTCTCAATGGTGAAAAACTGAAAGCATTTTCCCTAAGATCAGGAACAAGATAAGGGTGTCCTCCTTCCCCAAGAAAAGGAATCCAGATTGGAAAAGAAGCTTCCACTGTTGGCAGATGACATGATACTGTACATAGAAAACCTGTAAGACAGTATCAGAAAATTACTAGAGCCAATCAGTGAATTTAGCAAAGTTTCAGGATACAAAATCAATACACAAAAACCACTTGCATTTCTATACACTAACAATGAAAAATCAGAAAGAGAAATTGAGGAATCAACCCCATTCACCATTGCAACAGAAAGAAATATCTAGGAATAAACTTGCCTAATAAGACAAAAGAACTGTACACAGAAAATTATAAGATACTAATAAAAGAGAAAGGAAAGAAAGATGACATAAACAGATGGAAAGATATCCCATGTTCCTGGGTAGGAAGAATCAATACTGTGAAAATGATTATACTACCAAATGCAATCTGCAGATTCAATGTGATCCCTATCAAATTACCAATGACAATTTTCACAGAACTAGAACAACAAATTTTACCACTCATACGGAAACACAAAAGACCCTGAATAGCCAAAGCAGTCTTCAGAAAGAAGAATGGAACTGGGGGAAATCAGCCACCCGGACTTCAAATTATACTACAAAGCTACAGTCATCAAGACAATATGGTACTGGCACAAAAACAGAAATATAGAGCAATGCAACAAGCTAGAAAGCCAAGAAATAAACCCATGCACCCACGGGTACCTTATTTTTGACAAAGGAGTCAAGAATATACAATGGGGCCAAGACAGCCTCTTCAATAAATGGTGCTGGGGAAACTGGACAGCTATATGTAAAATAAATTTGAACACTTCATAACACCATACACAAAGATAAACTCAAAATGGATTGAAGACCTAAATGTAAGATCAGAAACTATAAGAGGAAAATCTAGGCAGAACACTCAAAGCAAGATCCTCTATGACCCATCTCCTAGAGTAAAAGAAATAAAAGTAAACAAGTGGGACCTGGTTAAACTTAAAAGCTTTTGCACAGAAAAGGGAAGCTATAAGTGACGTGAAAAGACAACCCTCAGAATGGGAGACAATGATAGCACATGAAACAACTGGCAAAGGATTAATTTCCAAACTATACAAGTAGCTCATAGAACTCAATACCAGAAAAACAAACACATTTCTCCAAAGAAGACATACAGATGGTTAACAAACATGAAAAGACACTCAACATCACTCATTAGAGAAATACAAATCAAAACTACATGAGATATCACTTCACACCAGTCAGAATGGCCATCATCAAAAAGTCAACAAATGCTGGAGAGGGTGTGGGGAAAACGGACTGCTTTTGCACTGTTGGTGGGAATATAAATTGATATAGCCACTATTTAAGATGGTATGGAGATTCCTTTAAAAGGTAGGAATAAAACCACCATATGACCCAGCAGTCTCACTCTTAGGCATACACCCTGAAGAAACCAAAAATTTTAAACACGTGTATCCCATTGTTCATTGCAGCACTATTGACAATAGAACATGGAGGCAACCTAGATGTCCATCAACAGTTGAATGGATGAAGAAGTCTTGGTACATATACACAGTGGAATATTACTCAGCCATAAAAAGGAACACCTTTGAGTCAGTTCTAATGAGGTGAATGAACCTAGAACTTATTATACAGAGTGAAGTAAGTCAGAAAGAGAAATGTCGTATTCTAAGAATGCTCAAACTACCACACAATTGCACTCATCTCACATGCTAGTAAAGTAATGCTCAAAATTCTCCAAGCCAGGCTTCAGCAATACATGAACCGTGAACTTCCAGATGTTCAAGCTGGTTTTAGAAAAGGCAGAGGAACCAGAGATCAAATTGCCAACATCTGCTGGATCATGGAAAAAGCAAGAGAGTTCCAGAAAAACATCTATTTCTGCTTTATTGACTATGCCAAAGCCTTTGACTGTGTGGATCACAATAAACTNTGCTTCATTCTGCATCCCAAGGCCAAATTTGCCTGTTACTCCTGGTGTTTCTTCACTTCCTACTTTTGCATTCCAGTCCCCTGTAATGAAAAAGACATCTTTTTTGGGTGTTAGTTCTAAAAGGTCTTGTAGGTCTTCATAGAACCATTCAACTTCAGCTTCTTCAGCATTACTGGTTGGGGCATAGACTTGGATTACTGTGATATAGAACGGTTTGCCTTGGAAACAAACAGAGATCATTCTGTCGTTTTTGAGATTGCATCCAAGTACTGCATTTCGGACTGTGGTGTTGGAGGAGACTCTTGAGAGTCCCTTGGACTGCAAGGAGATCCAACCAGTCCATTCTGAAGGAGATCAACCCTGAACTTTCTTTGGAAGGAATGATGCTAAAGCTCAAACTCCAGTACTTTGGCCACCTCATGTGAAGAGTTGACTCATTGGAAAAGACTCTGATGCTGGGAGGGATTGGGGACAGGAGGAGAAGGAGATGACAGAGGATGAGATGGCTGGATGGCATCACTGACTCGATGGACACGAGTCTGAGTGAACTCCAGGAGTTGGTGATGGACAGGGAGGCCTGGCGTGCTGCGATTCATGGGGTCGCAGAGAGTTGGACATGACTGAGCAACTGAACTGAATAGATGTTGGTACCTACTTTTCAACTTTTAAAGAGCTTTTGGATGTTAAGGGGAGTGGGTGTTCTAGGTTGGAACAGGCTTACTAAACCACATCCTCTTCAAGGTTATCTGGTCATCAGGGAATGGAATTGGGTAAATGGGAATGAAGTTCTGAAGGTTGCTGCTGTTTTTTTCTGCTCATTGAATTTCTTCCCATCAGGTGGAGGCCCATGTGTCTTCTGATCTAATTCAGACCTTGCTGGATTAATTTAATGTGGAAGCAGCAGAATTTCAAAGTATGGTGGGGAACTTGATGTTACATGGGTCAGGGCTCTTCTATTTTTCTGTTACCACAATGATAACCGTCTGTGTTTATTATACAACTTGTGCATTATAATCTGAAGAGTTTTTTCTTATTTAATACACTTTACTTTCTGTATGCAACATGCAGTTAGGCCACTTGCACTATCTGTTATAGCATTTGTGGAACATTTAGTTTTTTACACTTTGCTTAGAAGCAAGCTGACTTTTTATCCAGATAGATTGAAATACTCTGCTCAATTTTAATTACAGCTAGAGTTCTTGATTTGACCCTACCATGGGCTCCATTCCTGATGAGTCATTGACTGTTCAGCATTATGTACTGTTTTAAGGAAGCACTTAAGAAGGTGCTTTGAATGGAAAGTCATCTGTGACTGTGTTTCTCTGTTTAAACATGTTAAACCTTTGACATACATGGGTGACTAATGCACCACTAAAGCAATTTGAAGTACACTGTAAAAAATATATTCTTATGTCTTTTTCTCCTTTGTACACATTACAGCAGCTTCCAATTTGGCTTATCTCCACATGACAGGCAGATCGTTGGATTACTGCTCTTAAATTTCCTTTTTTGGCTGTTATCCTACTTGCCTTGACAGAATGCTTTTCATTCTTGGCTGAACATTTTTATACCTTTTTATAGAGTCCCAATATTCATCAGAAAATGACATAAAGGGGAGAAGATAGGAAGAGATTTTCTTTGTCTTGATTTCCCTTTGATTATTTGATCACTGTGAAAGAGTTTGGTGATAGAATTAAGGATCCCAGTTCTACTGTGGAAGATTTTCTTTGTGCTTTTTGTAAGGTATGATGGGCTTTTTCACCATCATTTGTTGTAGGGGAAATTGCAGTTGCCTTGTACTGAAATAAAAGATGGGTTGGGTCAGGTGAGCAATCTACATTTATGGTTATCAATCCTTTTTGCCCATCAGGGTTGCCTAAGGAGCCCTAAAATACTATATGCTTAGACTTCATGGTAGGAGGTTCTGATTCATTTGGCCTGGAGGAGGGTGCCAGCTTTCATAGATTTAAAATAATCTTCCAGGTGACTCAGCTGTGCAAATAGGATTGAGAGCCACTGATTCAGAGAGAACTGTGTAATAGCAGGCCTGATTCATCTTGGATCTGGAGATAGCTAGGGAATATCTAGCTATTGAGTAGCTTGTTATTGTTTAGTTGCTAAGTCATGTCCAACTCTTTTGCAACCCTATGGACTGTTGCCTGCCAGGCTCCTTCTGCCCATGGGATTTCCCAGGCAAGAATACTGGAGTGAGTTGCCATTTCCTTCTCCAGGGGATCTGCCCGACTCAGGGACTGAACCCACATCTCCTGCTTGGCAAGCAGATTCTTTACCGCTGAACCACCAGGGAAGCCCTATTGAGTATCTAGCATGGGACTGTTGATTTGTTCTGCTTTGCCCAAAAGTCTGAGGCTAGGTGTCCAGCATCTCTTAGTAAACCAAAATGGCCTTGTCACTCTTAGGAGACCTTGCTAATCATTCCTAACTAGAGAGTGCTCATCAGAATAACTAAGGGGCTTTGAAAACACAGTTGTTTGGTCCTATCTCATAAAGTTTCCATTTTAATTGGTCTGCTGAGGGACCTGGGTATGTATTTTTTTAAACCATTCCTAAGGTGATTCTGATTTCTGGGATATGACTCTGGCCTGTGATAGTTTGTTATAAATAAATTCTTAACATATGCTTTCCTGTGATCTGTAGTACCATGAGGCTAGTTTGAGGAGAAGGTTCCNGTTTCCATTTTAATTGGTCTGCTGAGGGACCTGGGTATGTATTTTTTTAAACCATTCCTAAGGTGATTCTGATTTCTGGGATATGACTCTGGCCTGTGATAGTTTGTTATAAATAAATTCTTAACATATGCTTTCCTGTGATCTGTAGTACCATGAGGCTAGTTTGAGGAGAAGGTTCCATAAACAAGATGCAACCAATCTAGTATTTTTCTCACCCACTGAATTGGTGTCTGCCACATGTCTGCAATTAAATGCTTGGAGTCTGGAGCAGTTTCCATTCCTTAGGGGGAATATATTTGTTTATAGTTGCATTGAAAAGTTAGGAAGTCTTAGTTTTCCCTCTATCAAAAGATTAGATTGTTATTCAATATGTAAAACAAAACCCTGAATTTATTACTTAACAAAGTAAGAGACCAGTACTAGTCGAGCAGAGTTTGAGTGAAACAGATTGCTGTTCTTTTGGGGAAGCGTGGTGGTGTTTGATGGTTGCTTTGGTTACAGAAGGAGGAGTGGTTGCCCTTGGCCTTAGAATCCTGGCTATTTGGGTGAGACTGTTGATTGCCTCTGGGAATCATAGTCACTGCTGTGCTGCTGGTTGGTTGACCTTGAGTTGTGTGAGGCTGTCACTGTAATTAGCTTCTAGAAGTATGTTCCCTGAAACAAGGTGAGTTGTCATTGATGATTAGACTAAGTTGAATTGCCACTGATCAAATTGGTTTAGGAGTGGGTGTTGGTAGTTACCATGCCTACTGAGTAATCAATCTTCTTCCCCCCAGGAGTATAGAGACTTTTATTCTTGCCTCAGATTCGGTTCAGTTCAGTCGCTCAGTTGTGTCCGACTCTTTGCGACCCCATGAATCGCAGCACACCAGGACTCCCTGTTCATCACCATCTCTTGGAGTTCACTCAGACTCACGTCCATCGAGTCAGTGATGCCATCCAGCCATCTCATCCTCAGTCGTCCCCTTCTCCTCCTGCCCCTAATCCCTCCCAGCATCAGAGTCTTTTCCAATGAGTCAACTCTTCGCATGAGGTGGCCAAAGTACTGGAGTTTCAGCTTTAGCATCATTCCTTCCATAGAAATCCCAGGGTTGATCTCCTTCAGAATGGACTGGTTGGATCTCCTTGCAGTCCAAGGGACTCTCAAGAGTCTTCTCCAATGCCACAGTTCAAAAGCATCAATTCTTCGGCACTCAGCTTTCTTCTCAGTCCAACTTTCACATCCATACATGACCCCAGGAAAAACCATAGCCTCGACTAGACAGACCTTAGTCGGCAAAGTAATGTCCCTGCTTTTGAATATACTGAGAAACTGAACCCTATGGAGAAGACCGCCTGGCTGGAACTGAAGGCAGCCTTCTGCTGACAGTCAGAAAGAAATTGAGGCCCTCAGTTTGGCAGTGCACAAGTAACAAAATGATTCTATCAGTCAAGTGATCTTGGAAGCACATCCTTCCCCATTTTGGCTTCAAATGAGACTGCAACCGCCCAACAACTAGACTGAAGCATAATGAGATCTTGAAACAGAAGACAAAGTAAAGTTGTGCCCAGACTCCTGACCCCACTGAAACTCTGAGGTAGTAACCATCTGCTGTTTTAAGTCTCTACATTTATTATAATATTGTAACATAGCAATGCATAATTAATAAAACTATAAAGTCCCTAGTTAATTCAGTATGATGTTGATTTATAAAGAGACAAATGGGTCAGTGGAATAAGAGAATCCAGTAATAAATTCTAGTGTATATAATTTAATATATGAAAGGGGACATTCATTTTAGAGAAGGCTAGATTTAAATGATTCTAATACTACTGTATATTTGGAAAAAATAAAATTGGAGCCCTTACTTGAATTTAAGTAAAACGTCTAGTTGGCTTAAATGCTAAGATAGGAACACAAAATAAAATTCTGTAAGAAAATATAGAGATCATATATAAATACAGGAATCAAAGAAACTTCTTTATCCAAGTTGGAGCCTCAGAAGCAATGAAGTTAAAAAAATCGGACTTCTTGCTAGTCCAGTGACTAAGATTCTGCCTACCAGTGCAGGCGACACAGGTTTGATCCTTAGCCTGGGAAGATCCCATATGCCATGGAGCAACTAAGCTTGTGTGCCACAACCCCCCCAGTGCTCTGGAACCCGTGAGCCGCAGCTACTGATGTCTGTGCACCACAACTAGAGGGTATCCCCTGCTCACTGCAATTAGAGAAAAGCCCAGGCACAGCAGTGAAGACCCAGTGCAGCCCTAGATAAATAAATGTATTATTTAGAAAATCACTGTATTTGCCTATACAATTTTTTAAATTATGTGACATAAGTACAGTAAAATCAATTAAACAGTTATGGTGAGACTCAGACCCAGTGCCACACTATTAGCTAATATACTGCTTTCGTCATTAAGAAAATCTTCTTATAGAAAAAAAAACAAAAACTATGTTTTGATGGAACCTCCTTCTCATTTGAGACTGATAATGGCTTGCTGACCAGCTCTGGCCTATTGAACACACTTTGTGAATTACTGCTCTGTGGAAGGAATCGGCAAACTGTTTCTGTAAAGGGCCTGATAGTGAATATTTTAGGCTTTGTGGGCCATATGGTCTCTGTGTCTACTCAACTCTGCCATTATCCTGTGAAAGCAACATAATTGTGATCCACACAGTCAAAGGCTTTGGCATAGTCAATAAAGCAGAAATAGATATTTTTCTGGAACTTGCTTGCAACATACACAAATGTAAATGAATAAGCAAAGATATTAAAATAAAACTTTTATTTACAAAAAGAGGTGGCCAGCTAGATTTGACTCTTAGGCCTTAGTTTGCTGACTTCTGCTCTAGATGATACCAGTATAAGGAAGGTCTAATAGCCTGAAAAACTAAAGTTTAGAAGACATCCAGATGGCCAACAGGCACATGAAAAGATGCTCAACATTGCTGATTATTAGAGAAATGCAAATCAAAGCTACACTGAAGTAGCATCTCACACCAGTCAGAATGGCCACCATCAGAAACTCTACAAATGACAAATACTGGAGAGGGTGTAGAGAAAAGGGAAACCTGCACTGTTGATGGGAATGTAAATTGGTGCAGCCACTATGGAGAACAGCATGGAGGTTTCTTAAAAGACTACAAATAGAGCTACCATATGATCCAACAATCCCACTCCTGGGCATATACCCAGAAAAGATGAAAACTTTAATTTGGAAAGGTCCATGTGTCCCAGCATTCATAACCACACTGTTTACAGTAGCAAAGATATGGAAGTAACCTAAATATCTATCAAGAGATGAATAGGTAAAGATGTGGTGTGTGTATATTGATATACATATATATATACACACACACACACATACACACACACAGTGGGATATTACTCAGTCATAAAAAGAATGAAATAATGCCATTTGCAGCAACACAGATGAACCTAGAGATTATCATACTAAATGAAGTAAGTTAAAGACAAATATCATATGATATCACATATGTGGAATCTAAAAAAAAATGATACAAACGAACTTATTTACAAAACAGAAACAGACTGACAGACATAGAAAACAAATTTTATGGTTACCAAAGGGGAAAGAGGAGGAGTGATAAATTAGAAGCTTGGGACTAAAAAAAAAATTAAAGTTTAAAGTCTTAACATGGCCTTATGGAGTGGGAATGAAGGAAGCAATGCCATCTTTAGCTCGAAAGAGCTGGTCATGCTTTATCCAAAAAGGCAGCCACTTGAGCACTCCCAATATGGCTAGTTCACAATGGAGATATGCTCTAAGTGTAAAATACATATCAGATTTTGAAGATGTAATATGGAAACATATAAAGTATCTCACTTTTTATATTGGTTACATGTTGACATGGTAGTATTTTTGACATTGAGTTCAATATTATTAAATTTCATCTTTTCAGTTTGAATGTAGCTACTAGAAAATTTAGACACATCTCTACTGGACAGCACTAGACTGGAAGTAATAGAAGTTTCGATTAAGTGCTATGGGACCAAGGGAGAGAGCTCATTTTGCTGGGGAGTTTGGAAAGGCCATGTGCACAGAATTGACCTTGGAGAATGACAGGATTTTGGCAAGTGGTGCCCTAGGAGGGTAATAAATGCTATCAGATGGAGAAAGTGTTATAAAGAGAGGTCTGGAGACCACAGAATGGTTTGTGTGTTGGGACAAAAGTGAGTTTAGCTGTAATAAGGGACAAAGCATGTGATGAGTCTGGGAAGTAGGCATAAGCCTTATTGTGGGTCGTCTGCGTGGGTTAGCATTTGGACCTATTCTGGCTGCCAGCAGGGGAGGGAAGGGGGATGTGGTAACTTTGAAAGTTGTTTATAGATCTAATCTAGGAAAAAATAAACTGATTGGGTTGGAATAAGAAAGGTAATAAACAGTGAAACCAAGTTAACTAAGAAAGACCAAAGGTCTAATACAGGGTGAAATGGGAATGGAGAATAGACAGTGGAAAGTCACTTTATATTGTGGCAAGGATATCTGTGAATGAGTGAGAACCCCAGTGTTATTGTGCTTGATGAACTGGATATTAGTAATGCCTTCATGGAAATGCAGACCTTAGAAGAAGTTGGTTTGAGACTAATATATGTTTAGCATGAGTTACCAGTAGCTTTAAAAGACCAGCCAGCTCTCAGAAGCTTGCTCAGTTTAGTCTTCTGCTGGCAAAAGTGGCCTGGGCAGTTCTTTAGATTTGGCTCTCTCTGTACTTCTGACCCTTCCCACCATCCACCATGGTTGCAGTTAATTGATCAAGAAAAAGGATCTGAACTTGGCTATTTGCATGTTGGCTGGTCAGTGGAACTTGAGATGATTAGACTTGTAAGAGCCAAATGGAGCAGTTCTTTTTTAGACATTTGAATTTGAGATACAAGAGAGACAGCTGGTGTAGGGACAAGAGAAAGAAACAGGGAGAAGTCATGGGGAAAAAGTTTAAAGTGCGTCAGTGGGAATGATGGAGAGGTGAGTGGGATCAGTGAACTCCTGGCCACTAGACTACATAGATTCCTGGACATATCTGCTGCATCCCATACTTTTCCTTTCCAGCATGGAAGAGTGCCTTTTCTAGGTTCTGGTGAGGCATGGCCAAGTGGGCATGATTCCTTTCCTCCTTATCCCCCCTCCTTTTTCTTTTTCCTAACAGTAATGAGGGGCAGGAGGAGAAGAGGACGACAGAGGATGGGATGGCTGTATGGCATCACTGACTCAATGCACATTGAGTTTGGGTGAATTCTGGGAGTTGGTGATGGACAGGGAGGCCTGGCGTGCTACGATTCATGTAGCAGAGTTGGATATGACTGAGNATCACTGACTCAATGCACATTGAGTTTGGGTGAATTCTGGGAGTTGGTGATGGACAGGGAGGCCTGGCGTGCTACGATTCATGTAGCAGAGTTGGATATGACTGAGCGACTGAACTGAACAGTAATGTTCCATGGCCAAGCAAGAAGGGTGATTAGGTGGATGTTTGGAGTTGTTAGAAAGGCAGGTTTGGAATGAAAAGAGGAGGTTTTTGTGGAGATGCAAAGTTGAGAAAAGCTCAATTTGTTCATGTAAGAGGCATGAGATTATAAACAATATTTCCAGCTTCCCAGAAGGCTCAGTGCAGTTGATGCTAAATTACTTGCTGATAAGAAGTGTGGTAGATGTAGCTCAGCATTCAGCCAGCAGCAATTAACTCTGGCTTAATGGAACCCTGAGTTTCCAGTAAATCTTGTTCAAGGGATGAAGGTTCTGCTATAGGGTAGGTGCAAGTTATTGGAGCAAGTTACTTATTAATCTCCTTAACAGCAGCTGCTCTGTTTGCAAAGTAAGGTTGGCAGTTATTTTAGTTTTATCCTTCAGAGATGTTTTCATGATCAACAAGCAATAGTTTTGTAGGTTGTATTTTTCTTTAGATAGTCCTGGTCTACAGCAGTGGTAGCTAACCTGACGTTTTTTCTAAACAGCTTAGAATAAGCAGCTCTGAGTGGTGACTCAGTGAGGGCTTTGAGGAAGCTTCGATTTGGTCTAGATGACAAATGGAGGTGAAACGCACTTCTCCACTTGGCTGACAAGTCCGATCAAGCTGTCAGGACTGAAGTCTGTGTATATGGCATGTGTACTACTTTGAGATAAAAATCCAGGAAAAGAAAGGTGCATCCATGAATATTCTAATAAAAAAGCTGTTCAAATAAGCTGTCTACAAAACAGAATGTATATATGGTATACCATTTTTGTAAGTAAAAAAAATGCACATAACAAATCCTAGACAGCTACTCCCATCAGAATATTAATAGTTATGGTTGGGTGATAGGGTAATTCATGGGTAACATTTTTCTTTTTTTTTTCCCCCCAAACTTTTTCTTCTCCTCTTACACATAGCATGAATTCTTTTATAATTAAGAAAACAGTGAATGCTGTTTTAAAAACAACTTTTTTCTAGGTGTTTTATAGTACATAGTTTTCTTTCTCAGAGTGTTTGTTTTTACACCTGGACTCCTTTATAATGTAGCAGTTCTTTAGTCCTCCGTCTGTTTTAGCGATTGGATTAGATTAATGCAGAGCAAAAACACATTTAACTTGATTCTTGTCTCCTCAAAATAAAGAGAAATGCCTGTTCTTACTAAACATTTAAAAATAAATTTTTGAGATGTATTTCAAATATAATCCTAAGACAGGGAATAATGTGATAATTAGCTATCTCTCCCACCCAGCTTTATCAGGTCTTGGCATTATGCCTTATTTGCTTTGGAGTTGGATATTTGGATTTTAAAGAAATATATTTTTAAAAATTGCAGTTGATTCTCCTACGTCTCATGAACTCAAGAGTTTATCAGTTGAGCCTGTTTTTATACATTTACTAATATGTACATATACACAAATATTAGGAAGTAGTTAGTGCCTTCAGATATTTAAACATTGGGTTAATGAATCGTACCCTGCATATTGTTTTGAAACTTGAATATTTGGCTCTACATTGCTTGACATGTGTCCGTTTTTATGGATGTGGATCAAGTTCAGGGGTTAACAAACTGTGGCCTCTGGGCCAAATCTAGCCAGCCACCTCTTTTTGTAAATAAACTTCATGTATTATCTACAACTGTTTCACACCAAGCAGCAGAGTTTGTGACAGAGGCTGTACTGCCTGGAAAGCCTAAAATATTTACTATCTGGCCCTTTGCAGAAAAAGTTTGCTGACCTCTTATCTAGTCCATTCTTTGTATGGATATATCATTATTTATCCATTTTCCTGCTTGTGGACACTATTTCCTGTTTACTTCTAAGAAATGGTGTTTTGGTGAAGAGTAGTATATATATTTATCTTCTTACCATGTGACTTGAGAGAGTCTCTAGTGTGGCATATGGATCATGAAGCAACTGAGCTTTTACTATATTTTGGTATGTTTTTCATACTTAGCAAAACAAACAAACAGTAATCCAAGGCAGATTGGATTACCAGCCCTGTAGCTGATAAGTATGTTATGTAGTGGTTTGAGATGGAAAAGATATTTTAATTCTTGATTTAAATGGTTTTTCTGCAAATGAATTTTTATTGCTGGAAGAGAGAAAGGTGCTGACTGGTCCAGATGGAGCAAAGCAAGATTTACAAAATGGTCCTGGTAGCAACACAGGACTACCGACTGTATGCACTTAAGTGTATTCAGGTTTTGGTGATGTTGTTGTTATTGTTGGTACTATTAATAGTTGCTACATGATTATTGAGCATTTCTTAAAGGACAAGGATAAACACTTCACATGCATTATCTTATTTAATCCTCTTAACAGCCTGTTGAGGTAGTAAATTGCCGCCTCATTTTGAGAAGAGGCAGCTGAGATTCAGAGTTTAGCCCAAGGTCATGTTCACATGAGGCTTTGGCTTGGACCTCTCCACCTGCCCCGGCCTGATGCTCAATGTCCAGGGACACAGTTCTCCGAGGTCGACCTTGGTAGATGGGTTAGAGGGTATTTTTTGAGAACCCACACTGCTGTGAAGTAAACTCCTCATTGGTTTCAGCCTTGGCTCCCACAAGCTGGTCAAGGCTTCATACACAAAGGAGAAGTCTAGGTTTTCCAGAAAGGTCAAAGTTTACAACTTCAGTGGGAGTAGTTATCCCACATGATTCCTTTGTAGAAAATGGAAACCAGGGCCATCTTGTCACATTTTTTCCTATCCTGCCACCTCAAAACTTGTTTCCCAAGTGAGATTTATATGGTTTTTCAGATAGTGGATGCTCAAGACTGTCTAAGGGATCCTAATGTTAGACTCAGGGTTCCTCCTGAACAGCTGGGCAACTGCCCATTCACTTCCAAAGGTTTGAACCTGTAAATGTCTTTTCCCCTTTATAGTTTGTGGCTTGTGTGGTCGAGACATAAGAAATCCTGAGAGTCTTTCCACTCTCATTTAAAAAAAAAATCATATGCCTGAAAGGCTCCAAATTACTGGCCCAAACTGCATAGGTATAATTTCTCCTGCTGCTGGTAAGAATGGTAAGGGTATGAGCTTGTCTTTTATGCTCCCAACCATTTTGAACAAGATGGAAGCCAGGGCGTTAAAAACTGATGGAGATGCAGTTTCTCTTTGCTTTAAGAAAACAAAGCTGAAAGCAGTGGGCATCATCAGGCATTTTCCTGTGGAGCTGACACCAGCATAAATACAGTTATCTAATCCACAAATAGACACACAGATAAAGCTCACAGGCACCATTACCAAGTAAAAGTTTGTTAGCTAGAGTGATCTTGCTTCCTCCCTTGAACTTACTTTCAGGCAGCAATCTGACCAGTCATTTTTACTCGCTATGGGTGGCAAAAGGAATTCTTGTCTATATGAGGGTAATTAGCTATCTTTGCTCCAATGAAAAGAATTTAAGACATTGGAGTGCACTGGAGAAGATCTAGTTTTAAAAAGGAAGTCCCTTCCAGGCTGCTAAAATCACATCCAGTAGATGGGCCTCCTTTTCTGCTTGTAAGATCAGTCAGTTCAGTCGCTCAGTCGTGTCCAACTCTTTGCGACCCCATGAATTGCAGCACGCCAGGCCTCCCTGTCCGTCACCAACTCCTGGAGTTCACCCAAACCCATGTCCATTGAGTCGGTGATGTCATCCAACCATCTCATCCTCTGTCGTTCCCCTCTCCTCCTGCCCTCAATCTTTCCCAGCATCAGGGTCTTTTCCAATGAGTCAGCTCTTCGCCAGGTGGCCAAAGTACTGGAGTTTCAGCTTCAGCATCAGTTCTTCCAATGAACACCCAGGACTGATCTCCTTTAGTATGGACTGGTTGGATCTCCTTTCAGTCCAAGGGACTCTCAAGAGTCTTCTCCAACACCACAGTCAAAAGCATCAATTCTTCGGCGCTCAGCTTTCTTTGCAGTCCAACTCTCACATCCATACATGACCACAGGAAAAACCATAGCCTTGACTAGACATACCTTTGTTGGCAAAGTAATGTGTCTGCTTTTGAATATGCATCTAGGTTGGTCATAACTTTCCTTCCAAGGAGTAAGC